>JAMPIV010022875.1:0-15867 GCA_024509875.1 Oreohelix idahoensis
GAATCTCTTAAAACTGAGACGATGGATCCATTGAACTTTTCCGCTGTTGAAATCAGCACGAGGCCTGTTCCGTCATTGACAGCCAGACTGAACTTCTGGATAGAATGTGTCCACAGTTCAGAAGCCGTCTCTTTTGCCTTCTGAAACTATCCGATTACATTCTGGGCAACAATTTGGGCCCACATTACTCAAGTCATTGGGGGCATAACATGTAGACGAAGACTGTATTCTGTTATTAATGGGTGTGTACTCTGAACCCAGGGGTTGTAGCATTAGTAACTGATGCCCCTGATATTATGATTTATAATTTGTCTGAATCTACGAGAATGAGAACGATGACGAGAATAATCATTTGAATTAATAATCCCGTTGTCCCCTATTGTAAACTGTTATCTCGATGTCCCTCGAGCTATAATTATTGTTGTAGTTCCAATTATTAAAATTATTATAGTTATATGACCGATTATAACTTGAGTTACGTGGATTATTGTTGTATCTGGACTGAGGTGAATAATTTCTATTTTGTGGTCTTCCTCTATTAAAGTCATTGTTAAAACTATTACGTCCCTTATGACAATTAATGTCATAAGTATTCCTTTGAACTTATTCTGTCTACACTGTGTGTTCTTGGTTTGTTATTACTGTGATAAGCCATATTGGAAGGCAACAGGAAGAGGTTCTCTTATCAACGAGCTAGAAATGTTCGCATTCGGATGCGCAGTGCTGTAAAATTTAATGAAATTTTTTTCCCAACTCATCAATAGTATCTGGTTTACGATCTTGCAGATAGACAAAGAACGGTGGGCTGACAGAAGATAACACTTTATCCCTTAATAACAAATCCAACTAACCTTGTCGTAAGATTTGTTGACACCTGCCAGTTCAACAACCATATCTGTTAAAAGTATTGCGTATGTTAGCAATAAAAACCTGTAAAGCTCTTTATTATTATCTGGCAACAAACTTTTTGAAACCTAAATCCACATGCCTTCTTCTTTCAAGTTGGAATCGACGCAATAACAAAGTCTTAATGGCAATATAGTCAGTGGCTAATGTCCGGATCAATATTTTGTGCTGCACTTGCAGGTTCGCCATCCAGAAAATTCCTTGAGTTTAAGTGCCCATGCAGTTTTGTCAAGGTTATTGACCTTGCATATATCCTCAAAGCGCGATTAGCCATGATGATAAATCGTCAACGTGTAATTTGAATGGAGGTAGCTTAAAGTAATAATTGCCCTTAAGTCGGTTGGATGAAGATCCAGATTGAAGCATTATCATTTTGGCTTGCTGTAGCCACCTTGCGACTGAAGTTTTGCTGTTTCCAATTTAAGTCGATTTGCGAATTCCAATTTCTTGCTGCAGTAACGATTTCCTGTCGTTTCAATTTATTCTTACTTCTTCAATTCCGTAGGGATTTCATCTCTTGCCACCTTTTCTTTCTTCTTCTTGTCTTAAATTCTTCTTTCTCTGCCTTAGCAATAGCTTTCTTTTCCGCCTCTTTTCTTTCAAGTTCTTCCATCTCTGCCTATATTTTTGCAAGTTGTTGCTTTTCCGCAAATTCCAGGAGTGCATCTCCCTTTTTATTACAATCTTTTTCCAATTTTAATGAAATGATCCAAGGTAAGCATTCATGACGTTAATTTATATTTAAGTATTCAATCACTAATGTTAGTAATCACCATAAGAATCTAATTGGGGTAATATATGTAATTTAAATTTATCCAAATTAAGAAATCCCATTCCAACTCTCCCCCCCCCCCAAACACAGTTTCCAGTCACTTACCATTGACAGCTGGACAGTATTGTTACGGGAGAGGGTGTCTGTGTGATACCACTGAGGAGTATCTTTCATGAAACAGTCACTGGATATCGATTTATCTAACATGCTGAACTCTCATACTCAAGGCCCCTTAACTATCAGTACCTCAATTTCACTCACTGGGTATTATCACTTAAATCAACTCAGGTTTTTTCAAGCTATCAACGAGTTTACTAATGGTCGCACTTGTGACTTAACTGAGAGACCTCAGTGTACTACTTAACATTCATACTGGCGTACTGCAACTCACTCAAACTATGGCATTCCACCCACACCTTACTAATACTTCAACTCACTATCTGACTTTGCAATAATCAGGTGCTTTAACACGTCATTCTGCCCCTTGCAATCTTTACAGGAACTTTTTTTCTGCTTATTGATGACTATAGGCCTTAGACTTCCCAACTCTCCTTATAATCATTATATAAATTTATTCATGAATCATCAGACACTCTCATTAATGAATATAAAGTATTATTTATTAATTTTTATTTTTTATGGATGAGATGAAGACAAACAAACAATTTGTTAACCAAGGATTACAGAACAGTATTATAAACGTCACAGACATTTTTCACAATTAAAAATGCATGTATTAAACTAGTAGGGACATAAACCGGAAGTGAGAGATCCAAAGTAGAGAAATGAATGAAAATTAACCTGCTAAAAAAATTAGTGACGTTACATGGAATCATTAACGGTTAAACAAATTATAAACGGAAATGATAGTTAGATCAGAAAACAGATTGTTTAGATTACGAAACATCAACGGACTAGATTAATGCCTAGTACTGTTTGCTCTTCGTTGGCTGATAACAGTATTCCATCGTCTGGTCTTCTTGATCATGTAATCTTTTATCAAACTTGGAATGCGTTGAAGGTTGTCGTTTGATCTGCTAGCATGTACGCACAATAGTATGACGTCAGCTTTGTGTAACTATGCATCTGCATCACAGGTCACGATTTAGCATATCACGTGATTGTTCATTGAAAGTAAACAATTCCTTCGGAGTTCAATAAAAAAAAAATTTTCCGTTTTTTTTGTTCTTTCGTCCCCAAACAATGGCCAACCACTGTTGCGAGGAGAGGTTGGGTTGTGTTTCTTCTCTTCTTATATATATATAATGTCACCACTGTTGCAAAAACCTCCTCTGTTTAAATGTGTGACCGTTGAAGATTTTTCATTGAACGAAGGAAGCTTCCGCTTCCATTGGCCAGTGCATCAATTCATTCATTTTATTTTCTGTATCGTGCTTGATGGTGTATTACGCGAAGATGGGTGTATAATCTTGTGACTATCACAACTGTTGGAACTAGTCAACCTCAATAAATGTGATAAGTCCTTTTTGAGTCCAAAACAATTTATTACACATTTTCAGACATCGTACGTTGATCATGAATACATCACATATATAATTTAGAATCCTATATTGAATTAGCTATCTTTGCATATCAGTCCTTTGTCCCGTAAATCTGAATTACTGTAGGCAGAACGACATAACTATATGCACGCGTGGTTGGTGATCCCAACGACCGACAGTGAGATTATGCGTCTGGCACTAATATAACTAAAACGGACTGTTAATTCATCTCGACTAGGTTTAGTCAATTACTAACCTGTAACATTCATCTTTCTTCATCATAACAGTGGACTGACCCATGTCCATAATAAAATACAATATAACTGTGTGGCACTCCATGCCCTAAACGTTGTAACCCCTAAAATCGCATGCTGCTAACCTCTAGCAGACAATGCCAATTAAACTACCGTAACACTAACTCTATGTAGACGACACAATATAATAAAAAACTGACTATATGTGGACGACACAATATAACCAACAATTGACTACATGTGGACGACACGATATAACCAACAACTGACTATTTGTGGCGACACAATATAACCAACAACTGACTATATGAAGACGACACAATATAACCAACAACTGACACTAGTTAGACGACACAATATAACCAACAACTGACTACATGTGGACGACACAATATAACCAACAACTGACTATATGTGGACGACACGATATAACCAACAACTTACTATATGTGGACGACACAATATAACTAACAACTCACTATATGTGGGCGACACAATATATCCAACAACTGACTATTTGTGTACGACACAATATAACCAACAACTGACTATATGTAGACGACATAATATAACCAACAACTGACGATATGTAGACGACATGAACTAAACTAACCAATCAAGAATACCTGAGTAGGACAGAAGGAGAGTATTGTCTGGAGATGTATGTTTGTTAAATGCAATGTTTCTGTTTATTTAATCCAACATTTCTGTTTATAAAAAAAAAAAAAAAAATTTGAAGCTGCGTGTGTTATCAACGTATTATATGGTGCTTGTGATCTTTTCTGTATTCTTTCGTAAAACTTGTATTTTAAAAACTACAAGAACGAGCATATATTTTTAACAAACCATTTTTTATATGCAGGATCCGAATATTAAAAAAAAGTGTCTTACAAGGCCCCATTTTTAAGTATAAAGTCATGTCTAGATTTTGCAAGTTTGTTGCTTGTATTCTTTTTGTTAACATACTGAAAAATTTTTTTTAATGAATCATCATTCTTTTGCAATGTTGCAAACAACTCCCGTGAAATAGGAGCATCATCATCACAAGTGGTATGAACTGTAGGTTCAATAGGTGTATCATGCGACATATTAGTAGCTTGCAAGGTTTCTAGCCTTGTACCGGAATTATCGCTCAATTGAAACTTACAAAATGAGCCCTACAGAACGTCTGACGAAGAGCCCGAATTGGCTTCGAGATGGATCTCGTTCGACAGATCAACCTCCCTACCTCCCACGACAAATGAACAACATATAACATATAACAAGGAAAATATAAATATGGACATAATTATTTAAGGCACAGCTAAACGTAATAAAGGGTACAACGACAACACGTTATACTCATCTCGCGTGCAGGAAAAAATCCAATGTGCCTCGTCTCCGTGTATGTACGTGTGAGGATAAAATACTTCGTTCTGAGTTATTAGACCACAGCTTGCACGTAATAGTGACAAAGAGATGATCCCAAGATGTTGTCGCCTTGAAAGTTCAGATCTTCAAATGATCCCAAGATGTTGTCGCCTTGAAAGTTCAGATCTTCCATTAATGATAATTGTATTGGGTACGTTTCCTGTGAAATTCTTGTGACTTGGTTTGACTCCGTTTTTATGGGTTGAGTTACATACTTTGGGTGCAGAAAGGTAATTCAAACGAACTTCAACAAGTAGTGTTGAACTGGGTGAACTGGGCAAGTACTGGCAGTACATAAGTCGGTGATGACTGTACATAGATTTTATTCAACATGACACATACGGAGTGGACAAGACTAACATCGTCACAGGCGCAAAGATCATACATCAGCATAATGGTAATTACTTTTAAAGTTCCTGAAGATTCTCTACCAATAAAGTCCTCTGACTCAAGTGACTAAGGATCACAAAAACTGTTACCGTATAATATTCTTCTCATTCAAGTCCATTGACCTTCCTTCAAGGACGTCTATCATGGTAACGTATTCATACTCCAGGATAAAATCTTCCATATCATACTTCACAATCCCATACGTTCTCCAAAACATAACGTTAGATAGCATATAGTTTCAAACAAAGTCATACACGATAATACGAACAGGTTAGAGATTCCAGTTGACTAACCTCTCCCATTCTATGCCACGCTTCTGGCATTGTTGAATGTACGGCATATAAAATATGAAGCATACGAATAAATAAACTGGTTTACACGTAGGTATTATTCCTCTACGGTAATCTAATATGACCACCGACTCCGTCTGTCCATTCTAGGAAATTACATGCTAAGATGACTTCCCGCTAGACTACAACTGGGAGCGGCCTGATACTTTAGTTTACGGCAATAAATATACAAATATAACCGGGGCGACACTTACATGATCCTTCCATCATTGGCTTCGTCAAGAATACCAATTGAATCAATATAACATACTGGCTTATACAAAACTGCCAGACAATTCCAATAATATATATCTCTCGGACATAACAAAGTCCGCACTGCCCCGTTCAAAACATGACGTCACAATCCCCCAAACTAGGTTACCCGTGCGTTCCAAAGCAACTCACATTGCCTTGTGCACGTCAGTGCGTGAATCAGTCGAACGCACAAATAATATAACTATATAAAACTGGTGCGTACATTTGGCAGGACCGAAGACTACCCCCTTAGGTAATAAATGTACGTAACACCCCTTAAAGCCGTAAACCAGTCTTGGCAGTCTTACAGTGTTCATAAATCCAGGCCCTCTTCTGGAGTCCTGGTGGTACTGACTAATACAGTGTTTTTCTTGTCTTGCTATTCAATAGTGTTCCCATTGAAAGTTATGTCAAGCAAATCTGCTTTCACTATGGACAAACAAAATTTAGAATTATCTTGGAGTAACGTTCAATTGCGAGTTATCGGACAATGTCAGTGACTGAGTATGGACTTGGAATACCCATGCTGTCAACATCCAAATGTTAACGGCTGAAGCGCATTCAAAATGAAGGAATGCGTGTAGTCCTGGACTGCACGTGAGATACCCACATTGTAACGATGAGGTACATACTTGAACTACTGTCTATTAGATCCAGCTATACAGTAGCCTACCTGCGGATAACCCGAACATAGCTGTCGTAAAATTTTAAATCTGTATGACACAACACGCTCAAAGTTTCCCCGCTAAAAAACTAGCTATAATATTTGAATCTAAAAATAACTATAGTATTTGAAGCAGTCTAAGAACCCAGGCAAATTTACTGCCAAAAAATGTATCTAGTGTATTTGAATTTGTCTAGGAACCTAGTCAAAATTTACCGCCCACCAAAAATTATCTAAGAGCATAGTACAAATTTAACAACCAATCAAGGTGCTTCCGTTTTTTAGGTAAGGATAAAGAAACCTTTTAACTTGGTAGCAATGCCTATTTTGTGTTTTTGACGGAACGAAGATATTTTATTTCTTAACAACTAAAGATAGTTAAACAGAAGGAAATATCTCAAATTATAGCGCTGATATTGCTTAACACATAAGCATAAATATTCACGCCTGAAAAATTTTATTGTAGTAGAAAAATTTATTTTAGTGATATTTTCATATCCGGGTAAGGCCAAATTAAATTACTTAAAAATTACCCAGATTGAAATGCATAGAAATAACGAAGGGAAAACTATATATAACGATAGAGAGCAATTGGCCGTTTAGTTATAGTTTTGGATAATTAAAATCGGTCCAATAATAGCAGTAATATAAAATATTAAAATTTAGTCAGATTATACAGACACGCTCAGATTCGCAGCAGTCACTAGCAGTGTTGCCACTCAAATTCTAGAGATAAACCCAGATGCTCTTCTAAAAAAAAAACCCAGAAATACCCAGAATATTTTATGCCGCAAATACACGGGATAGACGATGCTTACATAATCTTTTATGTGCATCTTTAGCACAAATAATCTGTGTGCTACCAATTTTTATGTATTTCTTCTTTTTTTTTTTTTAATTACCAAAAATTCACAATTAAATAAAAATGATTTTAATAACACCCCAATATATGAACTCTTGAAAATGAGATATTTTAACAGTAATATTCTTACATTAGTTACATTAACAAAATGTTCCTCAAATTAAATATAAAAAAAAGGTTGGTTGAAACTTGTTACTGTTGAAAAATGTCACTTGTCAGATACTCGGCATCCATGTCGACAACTTCTCCTTCGTCAAGATCATATGCATGAATTGACAACGTGGAATCGTGATTGTGAAGATGCAAAATCTTTGCATATCTCTGCCGACAACGTCCTTCACGCACATCTTCAACCACGCTTTTACTAGGATTAAACTTATGACAAACTCCGTCTTTGGCAACTGCTTGCCTGGCTAGTATTCGATTGGAAACGGTTTCACACAAAAGCGTGTTGGTTTTTTTAGTTTTTTAACTAAGTTAACCTTCGAAAACACTCTTTCGACGCATGCCGAGGAGTGAGGTAGTACCATAAGCGTGCACATGAGGTCCTCCAAAACATCAAATTTCTTCTGGTTATTAGCATCTGTTACTTGTTGCAGTCCCAGCCAGAATGCGGGCGGATCCTCATCCACTAGATGTCCAAGATATTTTCGGTACGATGCCAGTTCTCGCCATTGATCAGACAGACGATCAAGGCTCTCTTCTGAAACAACTGTTGGGAACTGCGCTGCTAATGGAATGATAGAAGGTTTGTTGATATCGAGAGCTTGCTTTGGATCCAACAGCTGCATTTGCGCCAAAACACTGTTTTGTTCAAGTGGGAACCTGCGTCGTATTTGAGTACAAAGTTCAATCTGGAATGTAGAGATGGCTACTGTGTGTATGTGTCGAAACAATGCTTCGAAACAGCATCGAGTCCGAAAGCTTCGACACACAGCCTGCTTGTTGTTTCGACACAGTTTCAGTTCCTGTCTGCCTCGCTGTTTTGCAGAGACACACTGTCTCACCTTCCGTGGGCCTTTGTAAAATTTGAATCAACCGTTCGGAACATTAGTATGGAATATCAAACATGTCATATTTTTCAGGGATGTGTTATGATGACTTGATTTTACAAGTGATATTATTTTTGCTGAGAAGTTATAGACACTGGAAATTGTGTCAGTGCTGCAGTTGTCAATGTTTTAGGCACTATGTTAAAGTTGAAAGTGTCCGTGTGTTCGTATAAATGTAATGGACATTTTATTAGCTCTGCTGATATCTGTGTACTCGGTGTGGATTTGAATCATTGTCTACCAAAACTAGCTTACTCTAGTTTGATATCATGTGTTATTATTACTGTTATTATTATTGTTGTTTTTTATTATTTTCACATATACTGCAGCTATCATCATATCTCCGTTTTATTTCATCATAATGAAGACTTGTGTAAAAAATATTGAATTGTGGTCACACGAAATGCCATAGATTTTCACACACGACAGTAGCGCGCAAGTAAAAACAGTTCATGTATAGTAATGTATACTGTCTATTAGAGACTTCTTTCTCCCCGATACGGGCAATAGTGCCGTTGTGCCGTTGTGTCGACACACTGTTTCGACACAGTTTAAATCACTGAGCCGACTGTCTCGAAACAGCGGAGTGTGTCGATTTGCCCACCTCTACAGGTATGCCAATGCATCCTTGCGAAACTGGACTTCTTTATCTCGTAACGGTTGTCGCATTAACTGCGCTTCACATCGTCCACCCAGCTTAATGTAATTCAGTTTCTTGTGCACCTGAACATCCGAAGGATCAATGTCGGCAAGAGTGCGATGCTCATGCTGCAATATTTCCTGCCTAATAAACATACTGAGAAGAAAACGATACTCTCTTGTTACACTCATGTACACTTTGTGAAGACGGAAGTTCTCGGACTGGAATTCCATGTTCATGACGTTAACTTTACCCAGTAAGTAGCCGACAAATAGAAGCATGTGCTTCGTGCCAGTAGTGTTCATCGTCTGCAGGATTTGCCCCGCACCGTCGACGTTGTCCACTGAAGTTTCGGATTGGAAATACAAGTGCAGAGCATCCCATTGCTCAAGGATCCTCTCAATGACTGCTTCACGGGACAGCCAGCGTGTTTCACACAGTTTCAACAATTTATGTTTCTGAGCCTGAACTACATCTTGTATTAACTGGAACTGTAGATTTCTTTTACTACTACGCGAAAAATAGAAGCAGACATTCTTTATGAAAATTTCAAGCCAAGACGGTAGGTGGTTGCTGGCAGCATTTGCACAAAGTGCAAATGAATGACAAACACAGCCGAGAACAAAGACATGTGGAATCTCTTTCTTCAGATGTGCCTGTAAACCACTTGCAATCCCCATCATAGTGGCACAGTTGTCTGCAGCAAAACTAATGACGTTACTAAGCGGGATTTCATGCGTGCTCAACAATTTCTTAACAGTTGTAAACATGCCAAGACCAGTCCCATCCTCCACCTCAATGAGGTCTAACAGTGAATCAACTACTTTTTTGTTTTTGTGTCTTAGAATCGCACAACGACTGCCAACATCTGGTTCGTAGAAATATCAGTACTCTCATCAACGATTATAGAAAATTTCTGATTTCTGCAAATGTTTATAACTTCAAGCCGCTAAAAATGAGCAATGCCGTACTGCATCACATAGGCAGCCTTGGTGCGCTTCAGTGACATATTTTGAGCAATTGTGCTGTCTGGAAATATCTGCTTGCAACATTCAATCAAATGATCAGCTCGCGAAAACGGAGTATTATGTTCTGCCATGAAAGCCGACAACACTGTCTCCGCTTTAGCAATTTTGTCTTGGAGACAGGGCTCTTTTGGTTTGATGAAAAACTTGTTAATGTTCAGAATTTTGCTTTTGGCTTCGAAGTTTTTCATGTGCTTCTGTGTGCTTTTATGTGTCAATAAAGCTATTTTGTTGGCATTAGTTAATGTACAGGAACAGACCGTACAATCGCTGCATAGCGGTTACCAGAGTCCGGCTTTATCCAATCCTTCAGTTCGCTGTCTGTTAGCCATTCCGCACAAAAAGCCTGCTGATACCATTGCTTCACTTTTTTTACGCGGTGGCGTGTGTGTCATCATGCTGCTACAACTACCAAGCGTACCTTCCTCATCGCTCATTTTATAATCTTATAATAAAAAAAAAACCAATATGCTGTTTATCTGCTTAAGTCTAATAATGTAAATAGAAGACTTTATAACACATCGCAAAAATGACCGAGTATTGCAGATGACAGCCATTAACAGAATAACAGGAAATAGATAGCTGATATAAACGAGTCAAAAAACAACGTCATTGATGTGGTTAAAAACAAGAATTAAATTTAATTGGAATAAAAAATATATAGCACTTAATTTTTTACATTTAATTATAATATACATATAATGTATAATGCTCAGTGCACAGAATATACATACATTGTAAATGCCAATTGTCAAATATACCCAGATTAATGCAGATTTTGAAAAAAATTACCCAGATACCCAGACGGAAGCCCAAAAACCCAGATCTAGTAAGAAATACCCAGCTGTGGCATCACTGGTCACTAGTCTAAAAATATTTTTTGACTGCGTTTCTGATTGGGCGGGTGTATTTCTATAAATAGTAACAAGGTCGTACGGTCTGGGCCATTCAATTTAAAAATCTGCACCGAGCTGACAGAAATTAAAAGACAGAACGACCAAGTCTTTGCCTTCTGATCTGAGAGCAGTTCTAGATCCCGTAGAAGGCCAGTTCAGCTTGTGTGTGTGTGTGAAATTATTTACCTGAGGTGAAGAAAGATATTTTATTTGTATATTTTGTTAATTATTAACTTGTGTATAGCCAGACTATTTGTTCGAGTGCTATTCGAAAGTGAAACTGCCGGACGGATGTGTTGTGTCATACTGACCCAAGTAGGAATGTGTGTAGTTTTGCCGACATGTTCTAAATGGGAAAAATGTGTATAGTGTTTGCAAAATTGGCAACAAATTACGACCGTAAGTGTTAGTATTGGTTTAAATTAGTATTTTCTTCTGGAGTGACTCACTGTTAAAAGATCTTGTGAAAAACGTACAGGAAAGGTTAGAATGAAGTAATCAATAGGTCACATGCTGTTTTGCACTTAACCTGATTATTGTACGGAAGCCAAGCATAGACGAAGGACATTAACATTGAATCAAAACAGAGAAAGAGTGATTACATGGAACTGATTGTAGGCAAAGGAATTCAAGGTCTTGTGCAACTTGTTAGCACAATAACTGAAAAGGGTAAGTTTTAATATTGTTTATGGGTGAATGGATTGAGGCAGACCTCTACATGGAATGGGTTGTCCTTCTATTCCAGGTTATTTCACGAAATTTCCTCCTGGCTGCTGCATTTACTTGAGATGAAGTGTGTGGAGAGATGAGAGTTCCTTATATATCTGGAGCCAGACCCCATCTTCTCAGCCAGGAGTCACAAAGTTGGTGATCCTGACGTGCGTTTATGAGCAGCATGCAAACATTATAAGCTAAGTCCTTTATAAAGGCCAATGTCAGTTTATATAACTCATTCACCCAAGAGAAATCAAATTAGATTTCAACCCTTTTATGAGGAATAGTGAAGACTTTCCCAAGTAATAAAGCATCAAAACCTCTTATGACAATAGCTGAAATCAAGGGAGCAAGAATAAAGAGAGGGATGTCATGGATGGCGCAGGTAAGGGCTACGATTGGGCAGGTGACCACAGTTGAAAATATATTCAAGGGGGAAGAACGGAGTGAGAACTGGACACACTACCAGCAAGTCATCATCAGCCTTGGCAGGGAGTGCAGAACTTAGGGCATTGAAGGGCAGAGCTGGAAATTAATAAACTGATAAATGATCATACCATGGATGAGGATGCCATTATATATACTAATAGTTCTGTACTCCGTAGTAAGAAATGAGGATGGAGCTTCTCGGCTAGATTAAAGAGCAAGGTCGTCGCCGAAGTGAGGGGAGCTTATATGACAACAACCTCCAGTATGAGAATGCAGATTTAGGCAGCAACCAAAACCCTGAGATGGTTGTCTGAAAACCATAAACCAGAGCAGTTATTGTGTCCATGCTTCGGAAGGTCAAAAGTGGATGGCTCTGGCATGAATGGAAAATATCCATATAATCCTCAAATCTTCAGGAACTGGTGTGGGTATACTGTCCTGATCATGCAGGAGTACGCGACAATGAGCGAGCTGACAGACTAGCTTCGAGAGCACCTATAGTGGGAACAGTGGATGCGGATAAGGTAAAAATATTAAAGACAATTACTGATCGCCTGCAAGAGAAAGACACTGCAATCGATGAATCAACAAGGCTAAGATTGCTGGAAATTGGATTCATAACGTAACATTCACAAACCCAAAATTCACAAACTCTCTAACCCTGGGAGACTCATTGTCTCTGCCTGTGCCTGCCCTACTGAACATATATCAGACTTCCTCGATGGCATCTTCCAGCCTATTGTAGAGCAGCTTCCTTCCTTCTTAAAGGACACAAACCATGCTCTTACTACTTTTTCCTCTATCCAGCTTTCCCCAGACTGTACCTACCGTTTATTTCTGTTAGATGTTTGCTCGCTTTACACTTCCATTCCTCACTCTGATGGTCTCCGTGCTCTCCGGTTTTTCCTGGACCAGCGCACGCACACCTCTATTGCTACAGTAACTCTCCTGCGCCTTGCAGAACTTGTCCTTCGACTCAATTCCTTTGAGTTCAATGGACAGTTCTTTGACCAAATTAGTGGAGTCGCCATGGGCACCAAGATGGGTCCCAGTTATGCCTGCCTCTTCATGGGCTACCTGGAGTATCAGGTGTGGCAGCAGTATCCTGGACCTTTTCCATTGATGTATCTTAGATACATAGATGATGGCATAGGTCTCACTGATATGCCAGAGGTTGACCTATCTAGGTTCATTCACTTCATTAACAACTTCCACCCTGCGATCCAATTCACCTCTCACATCTCCACTGTCTCTGTTAATTTCCTCGACATCGTTGTCACCATCACTCCCCCCCCCACCTCACCACTTCGGTGTACTACAAACCCACCGATGCACACAGTTACCTCCTTTATACTTCCTCTCATCCTCCGGCTTGTCGTGACTCCTTGCCTTTCTCACAACTTCTCCGTCTCCGTCGGTTATGCCAAGATGATGACAACTTTCTATGCCGAGCACAAGAAATATTGGACTTCTTTCGTAACAGACAGTATCCAGATGATGTTCTTACCTCTGCCTTAGAGCGTGTTCTCCCTATCTCACGTCTAGAGGCCCTCAAACCCCGCCATAACACCTCCTCTGATAGAGTCAAGTTAATAATGACCTATTACCCTCATAACACTGCTGTCAAAAGGATCCTGTATCGTCACCTTCCTCTCCTCCAAGCTGACCCAAAGGCGCGGGAAGTGTTTAATGAGCCACCCTTGCTGGCATATAGACGGGATAAAAATTTGAGGGACCTCCTAGTCCACAGCCGTTTGAAAACCATCAACGATGGCCACTTTGGGACAAAGCCATGTAACCGAACACGATGTAAGACATGTCAGTATGTTATCGAAACACGTTCAGTCTCTTTCCCTAATGCCAAGTTCACCATCACACATGGCTTCACATGTGAGTCACGCAACGTCATCTATGCTATTATATGCAAACGTTGCACCATTACTTACATCGGCCAAACGGGCACACGACTGGGCGACCGATTCTGCAGACACCTATACGACATCTCTCAGTTTAAATCCACACCTGTGGCCATCCACTTCACTGGCCCGGGCCACCACGGGGCCACTGACATCCAGGTGACAGCTATCAGATCCTGTTCCTCGGACGCCAACAGTCGGTTTTGCCAGGAACAACGCCTCATCCATCTTATGGGTTGCCTTAAACCACATGGCTTGAATACCCAACATTCTTTTGTCTGAGACGCCTTTCTCTATCTAGTCCCTATTGTATTATGACTGTCTACTTTTATGTGATCACCCATTTTTTTTTATTTTTTTTTTTAATTTGTTTTATTTTTAAAAATTTTTTATTTTATATATATATAATTTTTTTTTTCTTTTTATAATTTTTTTTTTTTTTTTAAATTTTATTTATTTATTTTTATTATTTTTTATTTATATCTATTTTTTTTATTTTATTTATTTATTTATTTATTTTCTAAATCGCTTTTCCCTCACTTTATACATTATTATTATTTTTTTTTTCCTCACTCTTTTCCGGTCCTTATTTTCATTATTTCTTATTTTTTTGTTTTTAATGTACTTTCGACTTCCGTTTTCCGGTTTAGTGGCAGCCATCTTGCTTCTGTGACTGGACATGTGACTGGACACAAGGGAGTTATTTTTCTCTTATTTTTATAGTTTCATGTTCTCTACTTAATTCTCATTTTCTTTCTTTCCCTCCTGTCTTGTTTGTCTGTCCCTGACGAAGGCCTTGTCGATTGGCAAAGTGCTTAGAGTGTTTGTCTCTCACTGCAAAAGTACCGGGTTTGAATCACAGTGGCGACATATTCCAGTCTACAAGCTGTAAATATATACCTGACTCTGCTCTGTGTCTAACAGTTCACTCCCCTAAATATCTATTCGCTATAGGGCTACATTTACCTTTTTTATATTAATTTAGTAGAGTATACATTCACGTTTAGAAGACACATAAGGTAGGGATCAACACAAGGCCTGTAAACAGTTATAACACATAAGGTAGGGATCAACCCCAGGCCTGTAAACAGTCAATAAATATTAGACAAATATAAAGGTATGTTTTCAGGCACTCGTAAGAAATAAAGAAGTAGAAAACTAGACAACAGAAAAACAACAGACGTGAGTGGCTTACCCAGGACTCCAACCCAGGACCTTCCGTGCGACAACCCCGCCTAGCTACAAAACCTACCCTCTTTCCTGTACTTGCTGTTCTTAGTCTTCTATCATTTACTAGACACAGTATTAACGTCTTTGTCTTGTGTAGTCTGACCTATACTGTATAATAGGTAAACAACAGAAGTTATTGCGTCCTTAATATGCTGGACTGCCCATGGTAAATTTCAGGTGTTATGTGTTGCGGGTCGCACTAATGACCCGTCATCGAAGCATCATTTTTTGGTGATGCCTAGATGGCAGGGAGGATAGTGTGATTCGCTTGCATAGCTAGGCGGGATTGTCGCATGGAAGGTCCTGGGTTCGAGTCCTGGGTAAGCGACTCACGTCTGTTTTTTTTTCTGTTGTCTAGTTTTCTACTTCTTTATTTCTTACGAGTGCCTGAAAACATACCTTTATGTTTGTCTAATATTTGTTTATTATTTTAGAAGACTTTACACTATTTTGGTCTATTGTAACAAACTTCTTTTTTCTTTTTTATTTTTGGAGGTCACGATAATTTCAAATTTGGAAGCGTCATTCCGAGCAGTGACGTATTTTTAAAAAAAATGAAATTACAGAACATCCAGGTACTAAAAAATTTGTGAATTTGACGATTGAATCATCGATTGGACT
>JAMPIV010022876.1:0-54154 GCA_024509875.1 Oreohelix idahoensis
AGGAGTTGGGGTTTGATATAGGGTGTAAATTTGGAGTTGTGAAGGAGTTAGGGTGTGATTTATGGTGAGATGTGGGATTGTGAAGGAGGGGGGGTTTGATTTATGAAATTGAGGGTTGTGAGGGAGTTAGGGTATGATTTAGGGGGGTGTGTGTTGGGAGTTGTGAAGGAGTTAGGGTTGTGATTTATGGTTTGAAATGGGGGGGTTGTTTGTTAGGGTATATTTGAAGATTGGGTTGTATTTAGGTTGATTGGGAGGAGTTGTAGGAGTTAGGTTATATTTATGGAAATGTGGGTGTAAATGGGGAGTTGTGAAGGAGTTAGGGGTATGATTTATGGTGAAATTGGGTTGTTGGTGAAGGAGTTAGTGGGTTATGATTTATTATAAATGTGGAGTTTGGAAGGAGTTAGGGGTATATTTGGGGTATGATGTGGGTTTTGTGAAGGGAGTTGGGGTATGGATTTATGGGGTGTAATTGGTGTTGTGAAAGGAGTTAGGTGATTTATGGTAAATGAGGGGGGAGTTGTGAAGGAGTTGGGGGTATGATTTATGTGAAATGTGGGAGT
The DNA here is from genome assembly GCA_024509875.1 of Oreohelix idahoensis. Classification (NCBI taxonomy): domain Eukaryota; kingdom Metazoa; phylum Mollusca; class Gastropoda; order Stylommatophora; family Oreohelicidae; genus Oreohelix; species Oreohelix idahoensis. Next base: position 567 of record JAMPIV010022876.1, read on the forward strand.
TGTGAGGAGTTAGGGTATGGGATTTATGGTGAAATTGGGGAGTTTGAAGGAAGGAGTTTGGGTATGGATTTATGTGTAAATGGGTTGTTGTGAAGGAGTTGGGTTATGGGGGGTAAATTGGGTGGTTGTGGTGGGAGTTAGGGGGTATGGATTTATGGTGTAAATTGGGAGTTGTGAAGGAGTTTAGGGTATGATTTATGGTGTAATTGGGGAGTTGTGAAGGAGTTAGGGGTATATTTGTGATAAATTGGATTTGTGAAGGATGTAGGGTATGTTAGGGGATTTGTGATTTAATGGGATGTTTGAAGGATAAGGGTTGGGATTTTTTGTAAATTGGGTTTGAAGGAGTTAGGGTATGATTTATGGTGAAATTGGGGTTTTGAAGGATTTTAGGGTATGATTTAGGGTGGATGTGGGGATTGTGAAGGAGTTGGGTTATGGTTGATTTAGGGGATGATTTGTGGTTAGGGTTGTGATGAGATTTGGGTATATGATTTATGGGATGAAATGTTAGGGGATTTGTGAATGGATTGGGGTATATTTATGTAATTGGGGTTGTGAAGAGTTGGGTATGATTTATGATATTGGGTGAATGTTGTGTTAGAGGGGGTTTGGATGATTTGATGGGGGGTTTGCAAAGTGAGTTAGGAGGTTATGTATATTTAGGAAATGGGGGGTAAGTGTGAAGTAAGTTTGGGGTATGATAAAAGTAGATCAGAGGTGGAAGATCCTGCTAACTGGACAGCAAACAGTAGCCCAGAGATCGAAGATCCTGCTAACTTGACAGTGAACAGTAGCCCAGAGGTCGAAGATCCTGCTAATTGGAAAGCACACTGTAGACCAGAAGTCGAAGATCCTGCTAACTGGAGAGCAAACAGTAGCGCAGAGGGCATAGATCCTGCTAACTGGAAAGCAAACAGCCCAGAGCTGGAAGATCGTGCTAACTGGACAGCAAACTGTTGAAGAGAAGTCTAAGATCCTGCTAACTAAATAGCAAACAGTAGCCCAGCGTTCGAAGATCCTGCTAACTAGACAGCACACAGCAGCCCAGAGGTCGAAGATCTTCTAACTGGACAGCAAACAGTAGCCCAGAGGTCGAAGATCCTGCTAATTGGACAGGAAACAGACCAGTGGTCGAAGATCCTGCTAACAGGGCAGCAAAGAGTAGCCCAAAGATCCTGCTAACTGGACAGCAAACAGTAGACCAGAGGTCGAAGATCCTGTTAAATGGACAGCAAACAGTAGACCAGAGGTTGAAGATCCTGCTAACTGGACAGCAAACAATAGCCCAGATTTCAAAGATCCTGCATACTGGACAGCAAATTGTACACAGGTTGAAGATCGTGCTAATTGGAATGCAAACTGTAGACCAGAAGTGAAAGATCCTGCTAAGTAGACAGCAAACAGTAGCATAGAGGGCAGAGATCCTGCTAACTGGACAGCAAACTGTAGATCAGATGTGGAAGATCCTGCTAAGTGAACAGCAAACAGCACAGAGGTGGAAGATCCTGCTAACTGTACAATAAACTGTAAGATCAGATGTGGAAGATCCTGCTAAGTGAACAGCAAACAGCACAGAGGTGGAAGATCCTGCTAATTGGAATGCAAACTGTAGAACAGAAGTGGAATATCTTGCTAACTGGACAGTAAAAAGTAGATCAGAGGTGGAAGATCCTGCTAACTGGACAGCAAACAGTAGCCCAGAGATCGAAGATCCTGCTAACTTGACAGTGAACAGTAGCCCAGAGGTCGAAGATCCATCTAACTGGTCAGCAAATCGCCCAGAGGCTGAAGATCCTGCTAATTGGAAAGCACACTGTAGACCAGAAGTCGAAGATCCTGCTAACTGGAGAGCAAACAGTAGCGCAGAGGGCATAGATCCTGCTAACTGGAAAGCAAACAGCCCAGAGCTGGAAGATCGTGCTAACTGGACAGCAAACTGTTGAAGAGAAGTCTAAGATCCTGCTAACTAAATAGCAAACAGTAGCCCAGCGTTCGAAGATCCTGCTAACTAGACAGCACACAGCAGCCCAGAGGTCGAAGATCTAACTGGACAGCAAACAGTAGCCCAGAGGTCGAAGATCCTGCTAATTGGACAGGAAACAGACCAGTGGTCGAAGATCCTGCTAACAGGGCAGCAAAGAGTAGCCCAGAGGTAGAAGATCCTGCTAACTGGACAGCAAACAGTAGACCAGAGGTCGAAGATCCTGTTAAATGGACAGCAAACAGCAGCCCAGAGGTCGAAGATCCTGCTAAGATTTCGAAGAACTGGACAGCAAAACAATAGCCCAGAGCATGAAGATCCTGCTAACTGGACAGTACAAAGATCCTGCATACTGGACAGCAAATTGTACACAGGTTGAAGATCGTGCTAATTGGAATGCAAACTGTTGACCAGAAGTGAAAGATCCTGCTAAGTAGACAGCAAACAGTAGCATAGAGGGCAGAGATCCTGCTAACTGGACAGCAAACTGTAGATCAGATGTGGAAGATCCTGCTAAGTGACAGCAAACAGCAAACAGCACAGAGGTGGAAGATCCTGCTAACTGTACAGTAAACTGTAAGATCAGATGTGGAAGATCCTGCTAAGTGAACAGCAAACAGCACAGAGGTGGAAGATCCTGCTAATTGGAATGCAAACTGTAGAACAGAAGTGGAATATCTTGCTAACTGGACAGTAAAAAGTAGATCAGAGGTGGAAGATCCTGCTAACTGGACAGCAAACAGTAGCCCAGAGATCGAAGATCCTGCTAACTTGACAGTGAACAGTAGCCCAGAGGTCGAAGATCCATCTAACTGGTCAGCAAATCGCCCAGAGGCTGAAGATCCTGCTAATTGGAAAGCACACTGTAGACCAGAAGTCGAAGATCCTGCTAACTGGAGAGCAAACAGTAGCGCAGAGGGCATAGATCCTGCTAACTGGAAAGCAAACAGCCCAGAGCTGGAAGATCGTGCTAACTGGACAGCAAACTGTTGAAGAGAAGTCTAAGATCCTGCTAAATAGCAAACAGTAGCCCAGCGTTCAAAGATCCTGCTAACTAGACAGCACACAGCAGCCCAGAGGTCGAAGATCTTCTAACTGGACAGCAAACAGTAGCCCAGAGGTCGAAGATCCTGCTAATTGGACAGGAAACAGACCAGTGGTCGAAGATCCTGCTAACTGGACAGCAAACAGTAGACCAGAGGTCGAAGATCCTGCTAACTGGACAGCAAACAGTAGACCAGAGGTCGAAGATCCTGTTAAATGGACAGCAAACAGTAGACCAGAGGTCGAAGATCCTGCTAACTGGACAGCAAACAATAGCCCAGATTTCAAAGATCCTGCATACTGGACAGCAAATTGTACACAGGTTGAAGATCGTGCTAATTGGATTGCAAACTGTAAACCAGAAGTGAAAGATCCTGCTAAGTAGACAGCAAACAGCACAGAGGTGGAAGATCCTGCTAACTGTACAGTAAACTGTAAGATCAGATGTGGAAGATCCTGCTAAGTGAACAGCAAACAGCACAGAGGTGGAAGATCCTGCTAACTGGACAGCAAACTGTAAGATCAGATGTGGAAGATCCTGCTAAGTGAACAGCAAACAGCACAGAGGTGGAAGATCCTGCTAATTGGAATGCAAACTGTAGAACAGAAGTGGAATATCTTGCTAACTGGACAGTAAAAAGTAGATCAGAGGTGGAAGATCCTGCTAACTGGACAGCAAACAGTAGCCCAGAGATCGAAGATCCTGCTAACTTGACAGTGAACAGTAGCCCAGAGGTCGAAGATCCATCTAACTGGTCAGCAAATCGCCCAGAGGCTTAGACCAGAAGTCGAAGATCCTGCTAACTGGAGAGCAAACAGTAGCGCAGAGGGCATAGATCCTGCTAACTGGAAAGCAAACAGCCCAGAGCTGGAAGATCGTGCTAACTGGACAGCAAACTGTTGAAGAGAAGTCTAAGATCCTGCTAACTAAATAGCAAACAGTAGCCCAGCGTTCGAAGATCCTGCTAACTAGACAGCACACAGCAGCCCAGAGGTCGAAGATCTTCTAACTGGACAGCAAACAGTAGCCCAGAGGTCGAAGATCCTGCTAATTGGACAGGAAACAGACCAGTGGTCGAAGATCCTGCTAACAGGGCAGCAAAGAGTAGCCCAGAGGTAGAAGATCCTGCTAACTGGACAGCAAACAGTAGACCAGAGGTCGAAGATCCTGTTAAATAGACAGCAAACAGTAGACCAGAGGTCGAAGATCCTGCTAACTGGACAGCAAACAGTAGACCAGAGGTCGAAGATCCTGCTAACTGGACAGCAAATTGTACACAGGTTGAAGATCGTGCTAATTGGAATGCAAACTGTAGACCAGAAGTGAAAGATCCTGCTAAGTAGACAGCAAACAGTAGCATAGAGGGCAGAGATCCTGCTAACTGGACAGCAAACTGTAGATCAGATGTGGAAGATCCTGCTAAGTGAACAGCAAACAGCACAGAGGTGGAAGATCCTGCTAACTGTACAGTAAACTGTAAGATCAGATGTGGAAGATCCTGCTAAGTGAACAGCAAACAGCACAGAGGTGGAAGATCCTGCTAATTGGAATGCAAACTGTAGAACAGAAGTGGAATATCTTGCTAACTGGACAGTAAAAAGTAGATCAGAGGTGGAAGATCCTGCTAACTGGACAGCAAACAGTAGCCCAGAGATCGAAGATCCTGCTAACTTGACAGTGAACAGTAGCCCAGAGGTCGAAGATCCATCTAACTGGTCAGCAAATCGCCCAGAGGCTGACCAGAAGTCGAAGATCCTGCTAACTGGAGAGCAAACAGTAGCGCAGAGGGCATAGATCCTGCTAACTGGAAAGCAAACAGCCCAGAGCTGGAAGATCGTGCTAACTGGACAGCAAACTGTTGAAGAGAAGTCTAAGATCCTGCTAACTAAATAGCAAACAGTAGCCCAGCGTTCGAAGATCCTGCTAACTAGACAGACAGCACACAGCAGCCCAGAGGTCGAAGATCTTCTAACTGGACAGCAAACAGTAGCCCAGAGGTCGAAGATCCTGCTAATTGGACAGGAAACAGACCAGTAGTCGAAGATCCTGCTAACAGGGCAGCAAAGAGTAGCCCAGAGGTAGAAGATCCTGCTAACTGGACAGCAAACAGTAGACCAGAGGTCGAAGATCCTGTTAAATGGACAGCAAACAGTAGACCAGAGGTCGAAGATCCTGCTAACTGGACAGCAAACAATAGCCCAGATTTCAAAGATCCTGCATACTGGACAGCAAATTGTACACAGGTTGAAGATCGTGCTAATTGGAATGAAAACTGTAGACCAGAAGTGAAAGATCCTGCTAAGTAGACAGCAAACAGTAGCATAGAGGGCAGAGATCCTGCTAACTGGACAGCAAACTGTAGATCAGATGTGGAAGATCCTGCTAAGTGAACAGCAAACAGCACAGAGGTGGAAGATCCTGCTAACTGAACAGCAAACTGTAGATCAGAGGTGGAAGATCCTGCTAAGTGAACAGCAAACAGCACAGAGGTGGAAGATCCTGCTAATTGGACAGCAAACTGTAGAACAGAAGTGGAAGATCCTGCTAACTGGACAGCAAACAGTAGATCAGAGGTGGAAGATCCTGCTAACTGGACAGCAAACAGTAGCCCAGAGATCGAAGATCCTGCTAACTGGACAGCAAACAGTAGCCCATAATTCGAAGATCCTGCTAATTGGACAGCAAAACTGGTCAGCAAGATCTCTAACTTGGACAGCAAACAGCCCTGAAGATCCTGCTAAGTGGACAGCAAACTGTAGACCACCAGAGTCGAAGATCCTGCTAACTGGAGAGCAAACAGTAGCGCAGAGGGCAAAGATCCTGCTAACTGGAAAGCAAACAGCCCAGAGCTGGAAGATCGTGCTAACTGGACAGCAAACTGTAGATCAGATGTGGAAGATCCTGCTAACTGGACAGCAAACAGTAGCCCAGAGATCGAAGATCCTGCTAACTTGACAGTGAACAGCAGCCCAGAGGTCGAAGATCCATCTAACTGGTCAGCAAATCGCCCAGAGGCTGAAGATCCTGCTAATTGGAAAGCACACTGTAGACCAGAAGTCGAAGATCCTGCTAACTGGAGAGCAAACAGTAGCGCAGAGGTCGAAGATCCTGCTAACTGGCTAACTGGAAAGCAAACAGCCAGAGCTGGAAGAGCTGGAAGATCGTGCTAACTGCAAACTGAAAGCAAACTGTTGGAAGCAAAAAAAAGAAAGTCTAAGATCCTGCTAACTAAATAGCAAACAGTAGCCCAGCGTTCGAAGATCCTGCTAACTAGACAGCACACAGCAGCCCAGAGGTCGAAGATCTTCTAACTGGACAGCAAACAGTAGCCCAGAGGTCGAAGATCCTGCTAATTGGACAGGAAACAGACCAGTGGTCGAAGATCCTGCTAACAGGGCAGCAAAGAGTAGCCCAGAGGTACAGTAGCCCAGAGGTGGAAGATCCTGCTAACTAGACAGCAAACAGTAGCCCAGAGGTCGAAGATCCTGTTAAATGGACAGCAAACAGTAGACCAGAGGTCGAAGATCCTGCTAACTGGACAGCAAACAATAGCCCAGATTTCAAAGATCCTGCATACTGGACAGCAAATTGTACACAGGTTGAAGATCGTGCTAATTGGAATGCAAACTGTAGACCAGAAGTGAAAGATCCTGCTAAGTAGACAGCAAACAGTAGCATAGAGGGCAGAGATCCTGCTAACTGGACAGCAAACTGTAGATCAGATGTGGAAGATCCTGCTAAGTGAACAGCAAACAGCACAGAGGTGGAAGATCCTGCTAACTGTACAGTAAACTGTAAGATCAGATGTGGAAGATCCTGCTAAGTGAACAGCAAACAGCACAGAGGTGGAAGATCCTGCTAATTGGAATGCAAACTGAAGAACAGAAGTGGAATATCTTGCTAACTGGACAGTAAAAAGTAGATCAGAGGTGGAAGATCCTGCTAACTGGACAGCAAACAGTAGCCCAGAGATCGAAGATCCTGCTAACTCAGAAAGATCCTGCTAACTTCTAACAGCAAACAGTAGCCCAGAGGTCGAAGATCCATCTAACTGGTCAGCAAATCGCCCAGAGGCTGAAGATCCTGCTAATTGGAAAGCACACTGTAGACCAGAAGTCGAAGATCCTGCTAACTGGAGAGCAAACAGTAGCGCAGAGGGCATAGATCCTGCTAACTGGAAAGCAAACAGCCCAGAGCTGGAAGATCGTGCTAACTGGACAGCAAACTGTTGAAGAGAAGTCTAAGATCCTGCTAACTAAATAGCAAACAGTAGCCCAGAGTTCGAAGATCCTGCTAACTAGACAGCACACAGCAGCCAGAGGTCGAAGATATTCTAACTGGACAGCAAACAGTAGCCCAGAGGTCGAAGATCCTGCTAATTGGACAGGAAACAGACCAGTGGTCGAAGATCCTGCTAACAGGGCAGCAAAGAGTAGCCCAGAGGTAGAAGATCCTGCTAACTGGACAGCAAACAGTAGACCAGAGGTCGAAGATCCTGTTAAATGGACAGCAAACAGTAGACCAGAGGTCGAAGATCCTGCTAACTGGACAGCAAACAATAGCCCAGATTTCAAAGATCCTGCATACTGGACAGCAAATTGTACACAGGTTGAAGATCGTGCTAATTGGAATGCAAACTGTAGACCAGAAGTGAAAGATCCTGCTAAGTAGACAGCAAACAGTAGCATAGAGGGCAGAGATCCTGCTAACTGGACAGCAAACTGTAGATCAGATGTGGAAGATCCTGCTAAGTGAACAGCAAACAGCACAGAGGTGGAAGATCCTGCTAACTGTACAGTAAACTGTAAGATCAGATGTGGAAGATCCTGCTAAGTGAACAGCAAACAGCACAGAGGTGGAAGATCCTGCTAATTGGAATGCAAACTGTAGAACAGAAGTGGAATATCTTGCTAACTGGACAGTAAAAAGTAGATCAGAGGTGGAAGATCCTGCTAACTGGACAGCAAACAGTAGCCCGGATTTCGAAGATCCTGCTACCTGGACAGCAAACAGTAGCCCAGAGGTCGAAGATCCTGCAAACTTGACAGTGAACAGTAGCCCAGAGGTCGAAGATCCATCTAACTGGTCAGCAAATCGCCCAGAGGCTGAAGATCCTGCTAATTGGAAAGCACACTGTAGACCAGAAGTCGAAGATCCTGCTAACTGGAGAGCAAACAGTAGCGCAGAGGGCATAGATCCTGCTAACTGGAAAGCAAACAGCCCAGAGCTGGAAGATCGTGCTAACTGGACAGCAAACTGTTGAAGAGAAGTCTAAGATCCTGCTAACTAAATAGCAAACAGTAGCCCAGCGTTCGAAGATCCTGCTAACTAGACAGCACACAGCAGCCCAGAGGTCGAAGATCTTCTAACTGGACAGCAAACAGTAGCCCAGAGGTCGAAGATCCTGATAATTGGACAGGAAACAGACCAGTGGTCAAAGATCCTGCTAACAGGGCAGCAAAGAGTAGCCCAGAGGTAGAAGATCCTGCTAACTGGACAGCAAACAGTAGACCAGAGGTCGAAGATCCTGTTAAATGGACAGCAAACAGCACAGAGGCTGAAGATCCTGCTAATTGGAAAGCACACTGTAGACCAGAAGTCGAAGATCCTGCTAACTGGACAGCAAACAATAGCCCAGATTTCAAAGATCCTGCATACTGGACAGCAAATTGTACACAGGTTGAAGATCGTGCTAATTGGAATGCAAACTGTAGACCAGAAGTGAAAGATCCTGCTAAGTAGACAGCAAACAGTAGCATAGAGGGCAGAGATCCTGCTAACTGGACAGCAAACTGTAGATCAGATGTGGAAGATCCTGCTAAGTGAACAGCAAACAGCACAGAGGTGGAAGATCCTGCTAACTGTACAGTAAACTGTAAGATCAGATGTGGAAGATCCTGCTAAGTGAACAGCAAACAGCACAGAGGTGGAAGATCCTGCTAATTGGAATGCAAACTGTAGAACAGAAGTGGAATATCTTGCTAACTGGACAGTAAAAAGTAGATCAGAGGTGGAAGATCCTGCTAACTGGACAGCAAACTGGACAGCAAACAGTAGCACAGAGATCGAAGATCCTGCTAACTTGACAGTGAACAGTAGCCCAGAGGTCGAAGATCCATCTAACTGGTCAGCAAATCGCCCAGAGGCTGAAGATCCTGCTAATTGGAAAGCACACTGTAGACCAGAAGTCGAAGATCCTGCTAACTGGAGAGCAAACAGTAGCGCAGAGGGCATAGATCCTGCTAACTGGAAAGCAAACAGCCCAGAGCTGGAAGATCGTGCTAACTGGACAGCAAACTGTTGAAGAGAAGTCTAAGATCCTGCTAAATAGCAAACAGTAGCCCAGCGTTCGAAGATCCTGCTAACTAGACAGCACACAGCAGCCCAGAGGTCGAAGATCTTCTAACTGGACAGCAAACAGTAGCCCAGAGGTCGAAGATCCTGCTAATTGGACAGGAAACAGACCAGTGGTCGAAGATCCTGCTAACAGGGCAGCAAAGAGTAGCCCAGAGGTAGAAGATCCTGCTAACTGGACAGAAGATCCTGCTAACTGGACAGCAAACAGTAGACCAGAGGTCGAAGATCCTGTTAAATGGCCAGCAAACAGTAGACCAGAGGTCGAAGATCCTGCTAACTGGACAGTGAAAGATCCTGCTAAGAAGACAGCAAACAGTAGCAGATAGGGCAGAGATCATGCTAACTGGACAGCAAACTGTAAGATCAGATGTGGAAGATCCTGCTAAGTGAACAGCAAACAGCACAGAGGTGGAAGATCCTGCTAATTGGAATGCAAACTATAGACCAGAAGTGGAAGATCCTGCTAACTGGACAGCAAAAAGTAGACCAGAGGTGGAAGATCCTGCTAACTGGACAGCAAACAGTAGACCAGAGGTCGAAGATCCTGCTAACTGGACAGCAAACAGTAGCCCAGAGGTCGAAGATCCATCTAACTGGTCAGCAAATCGCCCAGAGGCTGAAGATCCTGCTAATTGGAAAGCACACTGTAGACCAGAAGTCGAAGATCCTGCTAACTGGAGAGCAAACAGTAGCGCAGAGGGCATAGATCCTGCTAACTGGAAAGCAAACAGCCCAGAGCTGGAAGATCGTGCTAACTAAACAGCAAACTGTTGAAGAGAAGTCTAAGATCCTGCTAACTAAATAGCAAACAGTAGCCCAGCGTTCGAAGATCCTGCTAACTAGACAGCACACAGCAGCCCAGAGGTCGAAGATCTTCTAACTGGACAGCAAACAGTAGCCCAGAGGTCGAAGATCCTGCTAATTGGACAGGAAACAGACCAGTGGTCGAAGATCCTGCTAACAGGGCAGCAAAGAGTAGCCCAGAGGTAGAAGATCCTGTTAAATGGACAGCAAACAGTAGACCAGAGGTCGAAGATCCTGCTAACTGGACAGCAAACAATAGCCCAGATTTCAAAGATCCTGCATACTGGACAGCAAATTGTACACAGGTTGAAGATCGTGCTAATTGGAATGCAAACTGTAGACCAGAAGTGAAAGATCCTGCTAAGTAGACAGCAAACAGTAGCATAGAGGGCAGAGATCCTGCTAACTGGACAGCAAACTGTAGATCAGATGTGGAAGATCCTGCTAAGTGAACAGCAAACAGCACAGAGGTGGAAGATCCTGCTAACTGTACAGTAAAACTGTAAGATCAGATGTGGAAGATCCTGCTAAGTGAACAGCAAACAGCACAGAGGTGGAAGATCCTGCTAATTGGAATGCAAACTGTAGAACAGAAGTGGAATATCTTGCTAACTGGACAGTAAAAAGTAGATCAGAGGTGGAAGATCCTGCTAACTGGACAGCAAACAGTAGCCCAGAGATCGAAGATCCTGCTAACTTGACAGTGAACAGTAGCCCAGAGGTCGAAGATCCATCTAACTGGTCAGCAAATCGCCCAGAGGCTGAAGATCCTGCTAATTGGAAAGCACACTGTAGACCAGAAGTCGAAGATCCTGCTAACTGGAGAGCAAACAGTAGCGCAGAGGGCATAGATCCTGCTAACTGGAAAGCAAACAGCCCAGAGCTGGAAGATCGTGCTAACTGGACAGCAAACTGTTGAAGAGAAGTCTAAGATCCTGCTAACTAAATAGCAAACAGTAGCCCAGCGTTCGAAGATCCTGCTAACTAGACAGCACACAGCAGCCCAGAGGTCGAAGATCTTCTAACTGGACAGCAAACAGTAGCCCAGAGGTCGAAGATCCTGCTAATTGGACAGGAAGCAGGATCTTCCACCTCTGTGCTGTTTGCTGTTCACTTAGCAGGATCTTCCACATCTGATCTACAGTTTGCTGTCCAGTTAGCAGGATCTCTGCCCTCTATGCTACTGTTTGCTGTCTACTTAGCAGGATCTTTCACTTCTGGTCTACAGTTTGCATTCCAATTAGCACGATCTTCAACCTGTGTACAATTTGCTGTCCAGTATGCAGGATCTTTGAAATCTGGGCTATTGTTTGCTGTCCAGTTAGCAGGATCTTCGACCTCTGGTCTACTGTTTGCTGTCCATTTAACAGGATCTTCGACCTCTGGTCTACTGTTTGCTGTCCAGTTAGCAGGATCTTCTACCTCTGGGCTACTCTTTGCTGCCCTGTTAGCAGGATCTTCGACCACTGGTCTGTTTCCTGTCCAATTAGCAGGATCTTCGACCTCTGGGCTACTGTTTGCTGTCCAGTTAGAAGATCTTCGACCTCTGGGCTGCTGTGTGCTGTCTAGTTAGCAGGATCTTCGAACGCTGGGCTACTGTTGCTATTTAGTTAGCAGGATCTTAGACTTCTCTTCAACAGTTTGCTGTCCAGTTAGCACGATCTTCCAGCTCTGGGCTGTTTGCTTTCCAGTTAGCAGGATCTATGCCCTCTGCGCTACTGTTTGCTCTCCAGTTAGCAGGATCTTCGACTTCTGGTCTACAGTGTGCTTTCCAATTAGCAGGATCTTCAGCCTCTGGGCTACTGTTTGCTGTCCAGTTAGCAGGATCTTCCACCTCTGATCTACTTTTTACTGTCCAGTTAGCAGGATCTTCGATCTCTGGGCTACTTTTTGCTGTCCAGTTAGCAGGATCTTCCACCTCTGATCTACTTTTTACTGTCCAGTTAGCAAGATATTCCACTTCTGTTCTACAGTTTGCATTCCAATTAGCAGGATCTTCCACCTCTGTGCTGTTTGCTGTTCACTTAGCAGGATCTTCCACATCTGATCTTACAGTTTACTGTACAGTTAGCAGGATCTTCCACCTCTGTGCTGTTTGCTGTCTACTTAGCAGGATCTTCCACATCTGATCTACAGTTTGCTGTCCAGTTAGCAGGATCTCTGCCCTCTATGCTACTGTTTGCTGTCTACTTAGCAGGATCTTTCACTTCTGGTCTACAGTTTGCATTCCAATTAGCACGATCTTCAACCTGTGTACAATTTGCTGTCCAGTATGCAGGATCTTTGAAATCTGGGCTAATGTTTGCTGACCAGTTAGCAGGATCTTCGACCTCTGGTCTACTGTTTGCTGTCCATTTAACAGGATCTTCGACCTCTGGTCTACTGTTTGCTGTCCAGTTAGCAGGATCTTCTACCTCTGGGCTACTCTTTGCTGCCCTGTTAGCAGGATCTTCGACCACTGGTCTGTTTCCTGTCCAATTAGCAGGATCTTCGACCACTGGTCTGTTTCCTGTCCAATTAGCAGGATCTTCGACCTCTGGGCTACTGTTTGCTGTCCAGTTAGAAGATCTTCGACCTCTGGGCTGCTGTGTGCTGTCTAGTTAGCAGGATCTTCGAACGCTGGGCTACTGTTTGCTATTTAGTAAGCAGGATCTTAGACTTCTCTTCAACAGTTTGCTGTCCAGTTAGCACGATCTTCCAGCTCTGGGCTGTTTGCTTTCCAGTTAGCAGGATCTATGCCCTCTGCGCTACTGTTTGCTCTCCAGTTAGCAGGATCTTCGACTTCTGGTCTACAGTGTGCTTTCCAATTAGCAGGATCTTCAGCCTCTGGGCGATTTGCTGACCAGTTAGATGGATCTTCGACCTCTGGGCTACTGTTCACTGTCAAGTTAGCAGGATCTTCGATCTCTGGGCTACTGTTTGCTGTCCAGTTAGCAGGATCTTCCACCTCTGATCTACTTTTTACTGTCCAGTTAGCAAGTTATTCCACTTCTGTTCTACAGTTTGCATTCCAATTAGCAGGATCTTCCACCTCTGTGCTGTTTGCTGTTCACTTAGCAGGATCTTCCACATCTGATCTTACAGTTTACTGTACAGTTAGCAGGATCTTCCCCACATCTGATCTACAGTTTGCTGTCCAGTTAGCAGGATCTCTGCCCTCTATGCTACTGTTTGCTGTCTACTTAGCAGGATCTTTCACTTCTGGTCTACAGTTTGCATTCCAATTAGCACGATCTTCAACCTGTGTACAATTTGCTGTCCAGTATGCAGGATCTTTGAAATCTGGGCTATTGTTTGCTGTCCAGTTAGCAGGATCTTCGACATCTGGTCTACTGTTTGCTGTCCATTTAACAGGATCTTCAGGTCTACTGTTTGCTTCCATTTTCACCTCTGTCTACTTTGCTGTCCTTTAGCAGGATCTTCTGTTTGCAGTTTAGCAGGATCTGTTCTCTGTTTACTCTTTAGCAGCTACCTGGTCTACTGTTTGCTGTCCAGTTAGCAGGATCTTCTACCTCTGGGCTACTCTTTGCTGCCCTGTTAGCAGGATCTTCGACCACTGTTCTGTTTCCTGTCCAATTAGCAGGATCTTCGACCTCTGGGCTACTGTTTGCTGTCCAGTTAGAAGATCTTCGACCTCTGGGCTGCTGTGTGCTGTCTAGTTAGCAGGATCTTCGAACGCTGGGCTACTGTTTGCTATTTAGTTAGCAGGATCTTAGACTTCTCTTCAACAGTTTGCTGTCCAGTTAGCACGATCTTCCAGCTCTGGGCTGTTTGCTTTCCAGTTAGCAGGATCTATGCCCTCTGCGCTACTGTTTGCTCTCCAGTTAGCAGGATCTTCGACTTCTGGTCTACAGTGTGCTTTCCAATTAGCAGGATCTTCAGCCTCTGGGCGATTTGCTGACCAGTTAGATGGATCTTCGACCTCTGGGCTACTGTTCACTGTCAAGTTAGCAGGATCTTCGATCTCTGGGCTACTGTTTGCTGTTCACTTAGCAGGATCTTCCACATCTGATCTTACAGTTTACTGTCCAGTTAGCAAGATATTCCACTTCTGTTCTACAGTTTGCATTCCAATTAGCAGGATCTTCCACCTCTGTGCTGTTTGCTGTTCACTTAGCAGGATCTTCCACATCTGATCTTACAGTTTACTGTACAGTTAGCAGGATCTTCCACCTCTGTGCTGTTTGCTGTTCACTTAGCAGGATCTTCCACATCTGATCTACAGTTTGCTGTCCAGTTAGCAGGATCTCTGCCCTCTATGCTACTGTTTGCTGTCTACTTAGCAGGATCTTTCACTTCTGGTCTACAGTTTGCATTCCAATTAGCACGATCTTCAACCTGTGTACAATTTGCTGTCCAGTATGCAGGATCTTTGAAATCTGGGCTATTGATTTGCTGTCAAGTTAGCAGGATATTCGACTTCTGGTCTACTGTTTGCTGTCCATTTAACAGGATCTTCGACCTCTGGTCTACTGTTTGCTGTCCAGTTAGCAGGATCTTCTACCTCTGGGCTACTCTTTGCTGCCCTGTTAGCAGGATCTTCGACCACTGGTCTGTTTCCTGTCCAATTAGCAGGATCTTCGACCTCTGGGCTACTGTTTGCTGTCCAGTTAGAAGATCTTCGACCTCTGGGCTGCTGTGTGCTGTCTAGTTAGCAGGATCTTCGAACGCTGGGCTACTGTTTGCTATTTAGTTAGCAGGATCTTAGACTTCTCTTCAATAGTTTGCTGTCCAGTTAGCACGATCTTCCAGCTCTGGGCTGTTTGCTTTCCAGTTAGCAGGATCTATGCCCTCTGCGCTACTGTTTGCTCTCCAGTTAGCAGGATCTTCGACTTCTGGTCTACAGTGTGCTTTCCAATTAGCAGGATCTTCAGCCTCTGGGCGATTTGCTGACCAGTTAGATGGATCTTCGACCTCTGGGCTACTGTTCACTGTCAAGTTAGCAGGATCTTCGATCTCTGGGCTACTGTTTGCTGTCCAGTTAGCAGGATCTTCCACCTCTGATCTACTTTTTACTGTCCAGTTAGCAAGATATTCCACTTCTCTCAGTGTTCCACAGTTTGCATTCCAATTAGCAGGATCTTCCACCTCTGTGCTGTTTGCTGTTCACTTAGCAGGATCTTCCACATCTGATCTTACAGTTTACTGTACTGATCTTACAGTTTACTGTTCAGTTAGCAGGATCTTTCAGTTAGCAGGCTTCACTTAGCAGGATCTTTCACATCTGATCTTACAGTTTACTGTTCACTTAGCAGGATCTTCCACATCTGATCTACAGTTTGCTGTCCAGTTAGCAGGATCTCTGCCCTCTGCGCTACTGTTTGCTGTCTACTTAGCAGGATCTTTCACTTCTGGTCTACAGTTTGCATTCCAATTAGCACGATCTTCAACCTGTGTACAATTTGCTGTCCAGTATGCAGGATCTTTGAAATCTGGGCTATTGTTTGCTGTCCAGTTAGCAGGATCTTCGACCTCTGCTCTACTGTTTTTGCTTCCTTAGCAGGATCTTCCTCTCTGTTTGCTGTCCAGTTAGCAGGATCTTTGACCACTGGTCCGTTTCTTGTCCAGTTAGCAGGATCTTCCACCTCTGTGCTGTTTGCTGTCCAGTTAGCAGGATCTTCTACCTCTGGGCTACTCTTTGCTGCCCTGTTAGCAGGATCTTCGACCACTGGTCTGTTTCCTGTCCAATTAGCAGGATCTTCGACCTCTGGGCTACTGTTTGCTGTCCAGTTAGAAGATCTTCGACCGCTGGGCTACTGTTTGCTATTTAGTTAGCAGGATCTTAGACTTCTCTTCAACAGTTTGCTGTCCAGTTAGCACGATCTTCCAGCTCTGGGCTGTTTGCTTTCCAGTTAGCAGGATCTATGCCCTCTGCGCTACTGTTTGCTCTCCAGTTAGCAGGATCTTCGACTTCTGGTCTACAGTGTGCTTTCCAATTAGCAGGATCTTCAGCCTCTGGGCGATTTGCTGACCAGTTAGATGGATCTTCGACCTCTGGGCTACTGTTCACTGTCAAGTTAGCAGGATCTTCGATCTCTGGGCTACTGTTTGCTGTCCAGTTAGCAGGATCTTCCACCTCTGATCTACTTTTTACTGTCCAGTTAGCAAGATATTCCACTTCTGTTCTACAGTTTGCATTCCAATTAGCAGGATCTTCCACCTCTGTGCTGTTTGCTGTTCACTTAGCAGGATCTTCCACATCTGATCTTACAGTTTACTGTACAGTTAGCAGGATCTTCCACCTCTGTGCTGTTTGCTGTTCACTTAGCAGGATCTTCCACATCTGATCTACAGTTTGCTGTCCAGTTAGCAGGATCTTCCACCTCTGATCTACTGTTTGCTGTCTACTTAGCAGGATCTTTCACTTCTGGTCTACAGTTTGCATTCCAATTAGCACGATCTTCAACCTGTGTACAATTTGCTGTCCAGTATGCAGGATCTTTGAAATCTGGGCTATTGATTTGCTGTCCAGTTAGCAGGATCTTCGACCTCTGGTCTACTGTTTGCTGTCCATTTAACAGGATCTTCGACCTCTGGTCTACTGTTTGCTGTCCAGTTAGCAGGATCTTCTACCTCTGGGCTACTCTTTGCTGCCCTGTTAGCAGGATCTTCGACCACTGGTCTGTTTCCTGTCCAATTAGCAGGATCTTCGACCTCTGGGCTACTGTTTGCTGTCAAGTTAGAAGATCTTCGACCTCTGGGCTGCTGTGTGCTGTCTAGTTAGCAGGATCTTCGAACGCTGGGCTACTGTTTGCTATTTAGTTAGCAGGATCTTAGACTTCTCCTCAACAGTTTGCTGTCCAGTTAGCACGATCTTCCAGCTCTGGGCTGTTTGCTTTCCAGTTAGCAGGATCTATGCCCTCTGCGCTACTGTTTGCTCTCCAGTTAGCAGGATCTTCGACTTCTGGTCTACAGTGTGCTTTCCAATTAGCAGGATCTTCAGCCTCTAGGCGATTTGCTGACCAGTTAGATGGATCTTCGACCTCTCGGCTACTGTTCACTGTCAAGTTAGCAGGATCTTCGATCTCTGGGCTACTGTTTGCTGTCCAGTTAGCAGGATCTTAGACTTCTCTTCAACAGTTTGCTGTCCAGTTAGCACGATCTTCCAGCTCTGGGCTGTTTGCTTTCTGCTTTCCAATTAGCAGGATCTTCAGCCTCTGGGCGATTTGCTGACCAGTTAGATGGATCTTCGACCTCTGGGCTACTGTTCACTGTCAAGTTAGCAGGATCTTCGATCTCTGGGCTACTGTTTGCTGTCCAGTTAGCAGGATCTTCCACCTCTGATCTACTTTTTACTGTCCAGTTATTCCACTTCTGTTCTACAGTTTGCATTCCAATTAGCAGGATCTTCCACCTCTGTGCTGTTTGCTGTTCACTTAGCAGGATCTTTCACATCTGATCTTACAGTTTACTGTACAGTTAGCAGGATCTTCCACCTCTGTGCTGTTTGCTGTTCACTTAGCAGGATCTTCCACATCTGATCTACAGTTTGCTGTCCAGTTAGCAGGATCTCTGCCCTCTATGCTACTGTTTGCTGTCTACTTAGCAGGATCTTTCACTTCTGGTCTACAGTTTGCATTCCAATTAGCACGATCTTCAACCTGTGTACAATTTGCTGTCCAGTATGCAGGATCTTTGACATCTGGGCTACTGTTTGCTGTCCAGTTAGCAGGATCTTCGACCTCTGGTCTACTGTTTGCTGTCCATTTAACAGGATCTTCGACCTCTGGTCTACTGTTTGCTGTCCAGTTAGCAGGATCTTCACATCTGATCTACAGTTTTGCTGTCCAGTTAGCATGATCTTCGACCTCTGGGCTACTGTTTGCTGTCCAGTTAGCAGGATCTTCGACCACTGGTCTGTTTCCTGTCCAATTAGCAGGATCTTCGACCTCTGGGCTACTGTTTGCTGTCCAGTTAGAAGATCTTCGACCTCTGGGCTGCTGTGTGCTGTCTAGTTAGCAGGATCTTCGAACGCTGGGCTACTGTTTGCTATTTAGTTAGCAGGATCTTAGACTTCTCTTCAACAGTTTGCTGTCCAGTTAGCACGATCTTCCAGCTCTGGGCTGTTTGCTTTCCAGTTAGCAGGATCTATGCCCTCTGCGCTACTGTTTGCTCTCCAGTTAGCAGGATCTTCGACTTCTGGTCTACAGTGTGCTTTCCAATTAGCAGGATCTTCAGCCTCTGGGCGATTTGCTGACCAGTTAGATGGATCTTCGACCTCTGGGCTACTGTTCACTGTCAAGTTAGCAGGATCTTCGATCTCTGGGCTACTGTTTGCTGTCCAGTTAGCAGGATCTTCCACCTCTGATCTACTTTTTACTTCCAGTTAGCAAGATATTCCACTTCTGTTCTACAGTTTGCATTCCAATTAGCAGGATCTTCCACCTCTGTGCTGTTTGCTGTTCACTTAGCAGGATCTTCCACATCTGATCTTACAGTTTTACTGTACAGTTAGCAGGATCTTCCACCTCTGTGCTGTTTGCTGTTCACTTAGCAGGATCTTCCACATCTGATCTACAGTTTGCTGTCCAGTTAGCAGGATCTCTGCCCTCTATGCTACTGTTTGCTGTCTACTTAGCAGGATCTTTCACTTCTGGTCTACAGTTTGCATTCCAATTAGCACGATCTTCAACCTGTGTACAATTTGCTGTCCAGTATGCAGGATCTTTGAAATCTGGGCTATTGTTTGCTGTCCAGTTAGCAGGATCTTCGACCTCTGTTCTACTGTTTGCTGTCCAGTTAGCAGGATCTTCCACCTCTGTGCTGTTTGCTGTTCACTTAGCAGGATCTTCCACATCTGATCTTACAGTTTACTGTCCAGTTAGCAGGATCTTCTACCTCTGGGCTACTCTTTGCTGCCCTGTTAGCAGGATCTTCGACCACTGGTCTGTTTCCTGTCCAATTAGCAGGATCTTCGACCTCTGGGCTACTGTTTGCTGTCCAGTTAGAAGATCTTCGACCTCTGGGCTGCTGTGTGCTGTCTAGTTAGCAGGATCTTCGAACGCTGGGCTACTGTTTGCTATTTAGTTAGCAGGATCTTAGACTTCTCTTCAACAGTTTGCTGTCCAGTTAGCACGATCTTCCAGCTCTGGGCTGTTTGCTTTCCAGTTAGCAGGATCTATGCCCTCTGCGCTACTGTTTGCTCTCCAGTTAGCAGGATCTTCGACTTCTGGTCTACAGTGTGCTTTCCAATTAGCAGGATCTTCAGCCTCTGGGCGATTTGCTGACCAGTTAGATGGATCTTCGACCTCTGGGCTACTGTTCACTGTCAAGTTAGCAGGATCTTCGATCTCTGGGCTACTGTTTGCTGTCCAGTTAGCAGGATCTTCCACCTCTGATCTACTTTTTACTGTCCAGTTAGCAAGATATTCCACTTCTGTTCTACAGTTTGCATTCCAATTAGCAGGATCTTCCACCTCTGTGCTGTTTGCTGTTCACTTAGCAGGATCTTCCACATCTGATCTTACAGTTTACTGTACAGTTAGCAGGATCTTCCACCTCTGTGCTGTTTGCTGTTCACTTAGCAGGATCTTCCACATCTGATCTACAGTTTTGCTGTCCAGTTAGCAGGATCTCTGCCCTCTATGCTACTGTTTGCTGTCTACTTAGCAGGATCTTTCACTTCTGGTCTACAGTTTGCAATCCAATTAGATCGATCTTCAACCTGTGTACAATTTGCTGTCCAGTATGCAGGATCTTTGAAATCTGGGCTATTGTTTGCTGTCCAGTTAGCAGGATCTTCGACCTCTGGTCTACTGTTTGCTGTCCATTTAACAGGATCTTCGACCTCTGGTCTACTGTTTGCTGTCCAGTTAGCATCTTCTAACTGTCCAGTTAGCAGGATCTTCTACCTCTGGGCTACTCTTTGCTGCCCTGTTAGCAGGATCTTCGACCACTGGTCTGTTTCCTGTCCAATTAGCAGGATCTTCGACCTCTGGGCTACTGTTTGCTGTCCAGTTAGAAGATCTTCGACCTCTGGGCTGCTGTGTGCTGTCTAGTTAGCAGGATCTTCGAACGCTGGGCTACTGTTTGCTATTTAGTTAGCAGGATCTTAGACTTCTCTTCAACAGTTTGCTGTCCAGTTAGCACGATCTTCCAGCTCTGGGCTGTTTGCTTTCCAGTTAGCAGGATCTATGCCCTCTGCGCTACTGTTTGCTCTCCAGTTAGCAGGATCTTCGACTTCTGGTCTACAGTGTGCTTTCCAATTAGCAGGATCTTCAGCCTCTGGGCGATTTGCTGACCAGTTAGATGGATCTTCGACCTCTGGGCTACTGTTCACTGTCCAGTTAGCAGGATCTTCCACCTCTGATCTACTTTTTACTGTCCAGTTAGCAGGATCTTCGACCGCTGGGCTACTGTTTGCTGTCCAGTTAGCAGGATCTTAGACTTCTCTTCTACAGTTTGCTGTCCAGTTAGCAGGATCTTCCACCTCTGTGCTGTTTGCTGTTCACTTAGCAGGATCTTCCACTTCTGGTCTACAGTTTGCTTTCCAATTAGCAGGATCTTCAGCCTCTGGGCGATTTGCTGACCAGTTAGATGGATCTTCGACCTCTGGGCTACTGTTCACTGTCAAGTTAGCAGGATCTTCGATCTCTGGGCTACTGTTTGCTGTCCAGTTAGCAGGATCTTCCACCTCTGATCTACTTTTTACTGTCCAGTTAGCAAGATATCCACTTCTGTTCTACAGTTTGCATTCCAATTAGCAGGATCTTCCACCTCTGTGCTGTTTGCTGTTCACTTAGCAGGATCTTCCACATCTGATCTACAGTTTGCTGTCCAGTTAGCAGGATCTCTGCCCTCTATGCTACTGTTTGCTGTCTACTTAGCAGGATCTTCCACCTCTGGGCTACTCTTTGCTGTCTACAATTTAGCAGGATCTTTGCATTTGCCAATTAGCACGATCTTCAACCTGTGTACTGTTTGCTGTCCAGTTAGCAGGATCTTCGACCTCTGGGCTATTGTTTGCTGTCCAGTTAGCAGGATCTTCGACCTCTGGTCTACTGTTTGCTGTCCATTTAGCAGGATCTTCGACCTCTGGTCTACTGTTTGCTGTCCAGTTAGCAGGATCTTCTACCTCTGGGCTACTCTTTGCTGCCCTGTTAGCAGGATCTTCGACAACTGGTCTGTTTGCTGTCCAATTAGCAGGATCTTCGACCTCTGTTTGCTGGCTTAGCAGGATCTTTCTGCTACTGTTGTCCAGTTAGAGATCTTCGTCCTCTGCGCTGCTGTTTGCTGTCCAGTTAGCAGGATCTTCGAACTCTGGGCTACTGTTTGCTATTTAGTTTGCAGGATCTTAGACTTCTCTCTACAGTTTGCTGTCCTTAGCAGATCTTCCACCTCTGTCTGCTGTTTCCAGTTAGCAGGATCTCTTCAGCTCTGTGCTGTTTGCTGTCCAGTTAGCATGATCTATGCCCTCTAGGCTACTGTGTGCTCTCCAGTTAGCAGGATCTTCCACTTCTGGTCTACAGTGTGCTTTCCAATTAGCAGGATCTTCAGCCTCTGGGCTACTGTTTGCTGTCCAGTTAGAAGATCTTCTGATCTACTCTCAGTTAGCAGGATCTTGCTTTGCTGTCAAGTTAGCAGGATCTTCGATCTCTGGGCTACTGTTTGCTGTCCAGTTAGCAGGATCTTCGACCTCTGGTCTACTGTTTGCTGTCCATTTAACAGGATCTTCGACCTCTGGTCTACTGTTTGCTGTCCAGTTAGCAGGATCTTCTACCTCTGTTCTACTCTTTGCTGTCCAGTTAGCAAGATCTTCGACCACTGGTCTGTTTCTTGTCCATTTAGCAGGATCTTCGACCTCTGGGCTACTGTTTGCTGTCCAGTTAGCAGGATCTTCGACCTCTGGGCTACTGTTTGCTGTCTAGTTAGCAGGATCTTCGAACGCTGGGCTACTGTTTGCTATTTAGTTAGCAGGATCTTAGACTTCTCTTCAACAGTTTGCTGTCCAGTTAGCACGATCTTCCAGCTCTGGGCTGTTTGCTTTCCAGTTAGCAGGATCTATGCCCTCTGCGCTACTGTTTGCTCTCCAGTTAGCAGGATCTTCGACTTCTGGTCTACAGTGTGCTTTCCAATTAGCAGGATCTTCAGCCTCTGGGCGATTTGCTGACCAGTTAGATGGATCTTCGACCTCTGGGCTACTGTTCACTGTCAAGTTAGCAGGATCTTCGATCTCTGGGCTACTGTTTGCTGTCCAGTTAGCAGGATCTTCCACCTCTGATCTACTTTTTACTGTCCAGTTAGCAAGATATTCCACTTCTGTTCTACAGTTTGCATTCCAATTAGCAGGATCTTCCACCTCTGTGCTGTTTGCTGTTCACTTAGCAGGATCTTCCACATCTGATCTACAGTTTGCTGTCCAGTTAGCAGGATCTCTGCCCTCTATGCTACTGTTTGCTGTCTACTTAGCAGGATCTTTCACTTCTGGTCTACAGTTTGCATTCCAATTAGCACGATCTGTCTAGTTAGCAGGATCTTCGAACGCTGGGCTACTGTTTGCTATTTAGTTAGCAGGATCTTCGACCTCTCTGGTCTACTGTTTGCTGTCCATTTTTGCAGGATCCAGTTTCAGGATCTTCGACCTCTGGTCTACTGTTTTTGCTCATTTTAGCAGGATCTTCCACCTCTGTGCTGTTTGCTGTCCAGTTAGCAGGATCTTCTACCTCTGGGCTACTGTTTGCTGCCCTGTTAGCAGGATCTTCGACCACTGGTCTGTTTCCTGTCCAATTAGCAGGATCTTCGACCTCTGGGCTACTGTTTGCTGTCCAGTTAGAAGATCTTCGACCTCTGGGCTGCTGTGTGCTGTCTAGTTAGCAGGATCTTCGAACGCTGGGCTACTGTTTGCTATTTAGTTAGCAGGATCTTAGACTTCTCTTCAACAGTTTGCTGTCCAGTTAGCACGATCTTCCAGCTCTGGGCTGTTTGCTTTCCAGTTAGCAGGATCTATGCCCTCTGCGCTACTGTTTGCTCTCCAGTTAGCAGGATCTTCGACTTCTGGTCTACAGTGTGCTTTCCAATTAGCAGGATCTTCCAGTTAGATGGATCTTCGACCTCTGGGCTACTGTTCACTGTCAAGTTAGCAGGATCTTCGAACGCTGGGCTACTGTTTGCTATTTAGTTAGCAGGATCTTAGACTTCTCTTCAACAGTTTGCTGTCCAGTTAGCACGATCTTCCAGCTCTGGGCTGTTTGCTTTCCAGTTAGCAGGATCTATGCCCTCTGCGCTACTGTTTGCTCTCCAGTTAGCAGGATCTTCGACTTCTGGTCTACATGTGCTTTCCAATTAGCAGGATCTTCAGCCTCTGGGCGATTTGCTGACCAGTTAGATGGATCTTCGACCTCTGGGCTACTGTTCACTGTCAAGTTAGCAGGATCTTCGATCTCTGGGCTACTGTTTGCTGTCCAGTTAGCAGGATCTTCCACCTCTGATCTACTTTTTACTGTCCATTTAGCAAGATATTCCACTTCTGTTCTACTGTTTGCATTCCAGTTAGCAGGATCTTCCACCTCTGTGCTGTTTGCTGTTCACTTAGCAGGATCTTCCACATCTGATCTACAGTTTGCTGTCCAGTTAGCAGGATCTCTGCCCTCTATGCTACTGTTTGCTGTCTACTTAGCAGGATCTTTCACTTCTGGTCTACAGTTTGCATTCCAATTAGCACGATCTTCAACCTGTGTACAATTTGCTGTCCAGTATGCAGGATCTTTGAAATCTGGGCTATTGTTTGCTGTCCAGTTAGCAGGATCTTCGACCTCTGGTCTACTGTTTGCTGTCCATTGTCCATTTAACAGGATCTTCGACCTCTGGTCTACTGTTTGCTGTCCAGTTAGCAGGATCTTCTACCTCTGGGCTACTCTTTGCTGCCCTGTTAGCAGGATCTTCGACCACTGGTCTGTTTCCTGTCCAATTAGCAGGATCTTCGACCTCTGGGCTACTGTTTGCTGTCCAGTTAGAAGATCTTCGACCTCTGGGCTGCTGTGTGCTGTCTAGTTAGCAGGATCTTCGAACGCTGGGCTACTGTTTGCTATTTAGTTAGCAGGATCTTAGACTTCTCTTCAACAGTTTGCTGTCCAGTTAGCACGATCTTCCAGCTCTGGGCTGTTTGCTTTCCAGTTAGCAGGATCTATGCCCTCTGCGCTACTGTTTGCTCTCCAGTTAGCAGGATCTTCGACTTCTGGTCTACAGTGTGCTTTCCAATTAGCAGGATCTTCAGCCTCTGGGCGATTTGCTGACCAGTTAGATGGATCTTCGACCTCTGGGCTACTGTTCACTGTCAAGTCAAGTTAGCAGGATCTTCGATCTCTGGGCTACTTTTTTGCTGTCCAGTTAGCAGGATCTTCCACCTCTGATCTACTTTTTTACTGTCCAGTTAGCAAGATATTCCACTTCTGTTCTACAGTTTGCATTCCAATTAGCAGGATCTTCCACCTCTGTGCTGTTTGCTGTTCACTTAGCAGGATCTTCCACATCTGATCTTACAGTTTACTGTACAGTTAGCAGGATCTTCCATCTCTGTGCTGTTTGCTGTTCACTTAGCAGGATCTTCCACATCTGATCTACAGTTTGCTGTCCAGTTAGCAGGATCTCTGCCCTCTATGCTACTGTTTGCTGTCTACTTAGCAGGATCTTTCACTTCTGGTCTACAGTTTGCATTCCAATTAGCACGATCTTCAACCTGTGTACAATTTGCTGTCCAGTATGCAGGATCTTTGAAATCTGGGCTATTGTTTGCTGTCCAGTTAGCAGGATCTTCGACCTCTGGTCTACCAGGATCTTCGACCTCTGGTCTACTGTTTGCTGTCCAGTTAGCAGGATCTTCTACCTCTGGGCTACTCTTTGCTGCCCTGTTAGCAGGATCTTCGACCACTGGTCTGTTTCCTGTCCAATTAGCAGGATCTTCGACCTCTGGGCTACTGTTTGCTGTCCAGTTAGAAGATCTTCGACCTCTGGGCTGCTGTGTGCTGTCTAGTTAGCAGGATCTTCGAACGCTGGGCTACTTTTTGCTATTTAGTTAGCAGGATCTTAGACTTCTCTTCAACAGTTTGCTGTCCAGTTAGCACGATCTTCCAGCTCTGGGCTGTTTGCTTTCCAGTTAGCAGGATCTATGCCCTCTGCGCTACTGTTTGCTCTCCAGTTAGCAGGATCTTCGACTTCTGGTCTACAGTGTGCTTTCCAATTAGCAGGATCTTCAGCCTCTGGGCGATTTGCTGACCAGTTAGATGGATCTTCGATCTCTGGGCTACTGTTTGCTGTCCAGTTAGCAGGATCTTCCACCTCTGATCTACTTTTTACTGTCCAGTTAGCAAGATATTCCACTTCTGTTCTACAGTTTGCATTCCAATTAGCAGGATCTTCCACCTCTGTGCTGTTTGCTGTTCACTTAGCAGGATCTTCCACATCTGATCTTACAGTTTACTGTACAGTTAGCAGGATCTTCCACCTCTGTGCTGTTTGCTGTTCACTTAGCAGGATCTTCCACATCTGATCTACAGTTTGCTGTCCAGTTAGCAGGATCTCTGCCCTCTATGCTACTGTTTGCTGTCTACTTAGCAGGATCTTTCACTTCTGGTCTACAGTTTGCATTCCAATTAGCACGATCTTCAACCTGTGTACAATTTGCTGTCCAGTATGCAGGATCTTTGAAATCTGGGCTATTGTTTGCTGTCCAGTTAGCAGGATCTTCGACCTCTGGTCTACTGTTTGCTGTCCATTTAACAGGATCTTCGACCTCTGGTCTACTGTTTGCTGTCCAGTTAGCAGGATCTTCTACCTCTGGGCTACTCTTTGCTGCCCTGTTAGCAGGATCTTCGACCACTGGTCTGTTTCCTGTCCAATTAGCAGGATCTTCGACCTCTGGGCTACTGTTTGCTGTCCAGTTAGCAGGATCTTCGACCTCTGGGCTACTGTTTGCTGTCCAGTTAGCAGGATCTTCCACCTCTGTGCTGTTTGCTGTTCACTTAGCAGGATCTTCGACCTCTGGTCTACTGTTTGCTGTCCAGTTAGCAGGATCTTAGACTTCTCTTCAACAGTTTGCTGTCCAGTTAGCACGATCTTCCAGCTCTGGGCTGTTTGCTTTCCAGTTAGCAGGATCTATGCCCTCTGCGCTACTGTTTGCTCTCCAGTTAGCAGGATCTTCGACTTCTGGTCTACAGTGTGCTTTCCAATTAGCAGGATCTTCAGCCTCTGGGCGATTTGCTGACCAGTTAGATGGATCTTCGACCTCTGGGCTACTGTTCACTGTCAAGTTAGCAGGATCTTCGAACGCTGGGCTACTGTTTGCTATTTAGTTAGCAGGATCTTAGACTTCTCTTCAACAGTTTGCTGTCCAGTTAGCACGATCTTCCAGCTCTGGGCTGTTTGCTTTCCAGTTAGCAGGATCTATGCCCTCTGCGCTACTGTTTGCTCTCCAGTTAGCAGGATCTTCGACTTCTGGTCTACAGTGTGCTTTCCAATTAGCAGGATCTTCAGCCTCTGGGCGATTTGCTGACCAGTTAGATGGATCTTCGACCTCTGGGCTACTGTTCACTGTCAAGTTAGCAGGATCTTCGATCTCTGGGCTACTGTTTGCTGTCCAGTTAGCAGGATCTTCCACCTCTGATCTACTTTTTACTGTCCAGTTAGCAAGATATTCCACTTCTGTTCTACAGTTTGCTGTTCACTTAGCAGGATCTTCCACATCTGATCTTACAGTTTACTGTACAGTTAGCAGGATCTTCCACCTCTGTGCTGTTTGCTGTTCACTTAGCAGGATCTTCCACCTCTGTGCTGTTTGCTGTTCACTTAGCAGGATCTTCCACATCTGATCTACAGTTTGCTGTCCAGTTAGCAGGATCTCTGCCCTCTATGCTACTGTTTGCTGTCTACTTAGCAGGATCTTTCACTTCTGGTCTACAGTTTGCATTCCAATTAGCACGATCTTCAACCTGTGTACAATTTGCTGTCCAGTATGCAGGATCTTTGAAATCTGGGCTATTGTTTGCTGTCCAGTTAGCAGGATCTTCGACCTCTGGTCTACTGTTTGCTGTCCATTTAACAGGATCTTCGACCTCTGGTCTACTGTTTGCTGTCCAGTTAGCAGGATCTTCTACCTCTGGGCTACTCTTTGCTGCCCTGTTAGCAGGATCTTCGACCACTGGTCTGTTTCCTGTCCAATTAGCAGGATCTTCGACCTCTGGGCTACTGTTTGCTGTCCAGTTAGAAGATCTTCGACCTCTGGGCTGCTGTGTGCTGTCTAGTTAGCAGGATCTTCGAACGCTGGGCTACTGTTTGCTATTTAGTTAGCAGGATCTTAGACTTCTCTTCAACAGTTTGCTGTCCAGTTAGCACGATCTTCCAGCTCTGGGCTGTTTGCTTTCCAGTTAGCAGGATCTATGCCCTCTGCGCTACTGTTTGCTCTCCAGTTAGCAGGATCTTCGACTTCTGGTCTACAGTGTGCTTTCCAATTAGCAGGATCTTCAGCCTCTGGGCGATTTGCTGACCAGTTAGATGGATCTTCGACCTCTGGGCTACTGTTCACTGTCAAGTTAGCAGGATCTTCGATCTCTGGGCTACTGTTTGCTGTCCAGTTAGCAGGATCTTCCACCTCTGATCTACTTTTTACTGTCCAGTTAGCAAGATATTCCACTTCTGTTCTACAGTTTGCATTCCAATTAGCAGGATCTTCCACCTCTGTGCTGTTTGCTGTTCACTTAGCAGGATCTTCCACATCTGATCTTACAGTTTACTGTACAGTTAGCAGGATCTTCCACCTCTGTGCTGTTTGCTGTTCACTTAGCAGGATCTTCCACATCTGATCTACAGTTTGCTGTCCAGTTAGCAGGATCTCTGCCCTCTATGCTACTGTTTGCTGTCTACTTCTGGTCTACAGTTTGCATTCCAATTAGCACGATCTTCAACCTGTGTACAATTTGCTGTCCAGTATGCAGGATCTTTGAAATCTGGGCTATTGTTTGCTGTCCAGTTAGCAGGATCTTTGACCTCTGGGCTACTGTTTGCTGTCCAGTTAGCAGGATCTTCGACCTCTGGGCTACTGTTTGCTGTCCAGTTAGCAGGATCTTCGAGCTGGTCTACTGTTTGCTGTCCAGTTATTAGGATCTTCGACCTCTGGTCTACTGTTTGCTGTCTAGTTAACAGGATCTTCGACCACTTCTCTACTGTGTGCTGTCCAGTTATCAGAATTTTCGACCTCTAGGCTACTGTTTGCTTTCCAGGTAGCAGGATATTCGACTTTTGGGTTACTGTTTGTTGTCCAGTTAGCAGGAACTTCGACCCCTGGACTACTGTTTGCTGTCCAGTTAGCAGGATCTTCGAACTCTGGGGGACGGTTTGCTGTCCAGTTAGCAGGATCTTCCACTTCTAGTCTACTGTTTGCTGTCCAGTTAGCAGACTCTTCGACATCTGATCTACTTTTTGCTTTCCAGTTAGCAGGATCTATGCCCTCTGGGCTACTGTTTGCTGTCCAGTTAGCAGGATCTTCCAGCTCTGGGCTGTTTGCTTTCCAGTTAGCAGGATCTTCCACTTCTGTTGTACAGTTTGCATTCCAGTTAGCAGGATCTTCCACCTCTGTGCTGTTTGCTGTTCACTTAGCAGGATCTTCCACATCTGATCTACAGTTTGCTGTCCAGTTAGCAGGATCTTCATCCTCTGGTCTACTGTTTGCTGTCCAGTTAGCAGGATCTTCGACTTCTGGTCTACAGTGTGCTTTCCAATTAGCAGGATCTTCGATCTCTGGGCTACTGTTTGCTGTCCAGTTAGCAGGATCTTCCACCTCTGATCTACTTTTTACTGTCCAGTTAGCAGGATCTTCCACCTCTGTTCTACAGTTTGCATTCCAATTAGCAGGATCTTCCACCTCTGTGCTGTTTGCTGTTCACTTAGCAGGATCTTCCACATCTGATCTTACAGTTTACTGTCCAGTTAGCAGGATCTTCCACCTCTGTGCTGTTTGCTGTTCACTTAGCAGGATCTTCCACATCTGATCTACAGTTTGCTGTCCAGTTAGCAGGATCTCTGCCCTCTATGCTACTGTTTGCTGTCTACTTAGCAGGATCTTTCACTTCTGGTCTACAGTTTGCATTCCAATTAGCACGATCTTCAACCTGTGTACAATTTGCTGTCCAGTTAGCAGGATCTTTGTAATCTGTTCTATTGTTTGGTTAGCAGGATCTTCGACCTCTGGTCTACTGTTTGCTGTCCATTTAGCAGGATCTTCGACCTCTGGTCTACTGTTTGCTGTCCAGTTAGCAGGATCTTCTACCTCTGGGCTACTCTTTGCTGCCCTGTTAGCAGGATCTTCGACCACTGGTCTGTTTCCTGTCCAATTAGCAGGATCTTCGACCTCTGGGCTACTGTTTGCAGTCCAGTTAGAAGATCTTCGACCTCTGGGCTGCTGTGTGCTGTCTAGTTAGCAGGATCTTCGAACGCTGGGCTACTGTTTGCTCTTTAGTTAGCAGGATCTTAGACTTCTCTTCAACAGTTTGCTGTCCAGTTAGCACGATCTTCCAGCTCTGGGCTGTTTGCTTTCCAGTTAGCAGGATCTATGCCCTCTGCGCTACTGTTTGCTCTCCAGTTAGCTGGATCTTCGACTTCTGGTCTACAGTGTGCTTTCCAATTAGCAGGATCTTCAGCCTCTGGGCGATTTGCTGACCAGTTAGATGGATCTTCGACCTCTGGGCTACTGTTCACTGTCGAGTTAGCAGGATCTTCGATTTCTGGGCTACTGTTTGCTGTCCAGTTAGCAGGATCTTCCACCTCTGATCTACTTTTTACTGTCCAGTTAGCAGGATCTTCTTTCTCTCAGGTTTGCTTCCAGTTAGCAGGATCTTCCACTCTGTGCTGTTTGCTGTCCAGTTAGCAGGATCTTCAACCTCTGTTTTACTGTTTGCTGTTCAGTTAGCAGGATCTTCGATCTCTGGTCCACTGTTTGCTGTCCAGGTAGCAGGATCTTCGACCTCTCTGTTACTGTTTCCTGTCCAATTAGCAGGATCTTCGACCTCTGGGCTACTGTTTGCTGTCCAGTTAGCGGATCTTCGACCTCTGGGCTGATGTGAGCTGTCTAGTTAGCAGGATCTTCGCACGCTGGGCTACTGTTTGTTATTTAGTTAGCAGGATCTTCCAGCTCTGGCTACTGTTTGCTGTCCAGTTAGCAGGATCTTGCCCTCTGGCTACTGTTTGCTGTCCAGTTAGCTGGATATTCCACCTCTGGTCTACAGTTTGCATTCCAATTAGCAGGATCTTCGGTTAGCAGGATCTTCGATCTCTGGGCTACTGTTTGCTGTCCAGTTAGCAGGATCTTCCACCTCTGATCTACTTTTTACTGTCCAGTTAGCAAGATATTCCACTTCTGTTCTACAGTTTGCATTCCAATTAGCAGGATCTTCCACCTCTGTGCTGTTTGCTGTTCACTTAGCAGGATCTTCCACATCTGATCTATAGTTTACTGTCCAGTTAGCAGGATCTTCCACCTCTGTGCTGTTTGCTGTTCACTTAGCAGGATCTTCCACATCTGATCTACTGTTTGCTGTCCAGTTAGCAGGATCTCTGCCCTCTATGCTACTGTTTGCTGTCTACTTAGCAGGATCTTTCACTTCTGGTCTACAGTTTGCATTCCAATTAGCACGATCTTCAACCTCTGGTCTACTGTTTGCTGTCCAGTTAGCAGGATCTTCTACCTCTGGGCTACTCTTTGCTGCCCTGTTAGCAGGATCTTGCTCTTTGTTTCTGTCAGCAGGATCTTCGACCTCTGTTTGCTTTCCAGTTAGCAGGATCTTCGACCTCTGGTCTACTGTTTGCTGTCCAGTTAACATTATATTCGACCTCTGGGCTACTGTTTGCTGTCCAGTTAGCTGATCTACTGTTTTTTCCTGATCTTCAGTTAGCAGGATCTTCTACTGTTTCTGGTTAGCAGGATCTTGACCTCTGCTCTGTTTGCTGTCCAGTTAGCAGGATCTTTCACCTCTGTTCTACTGTTTGCTGTCCAGTTAGCAGGATCTTCCTCTGGGTTCTACTGTTTTGCTGTCCAGTTAGCAGGATCTTCACCTCTGGCTGCTGTTTTTGCTGTTCACAGTTAGCAGGATCTTCGACCTCTGGGCTACTGTTTGCTTTCCAGTTAGTGTCCAGTTAGCAGGATCTTCGACCTCTGGTCTACTGTTTGCTGTCCAGTTAGCAGGATCTTCCACATCTGATCTACAGTTTGCTGTCCAGTTAGCAGGATCTCTGCCCTCTATGCTACTGTTTGCTCTCTACTTAGCAGGATCTTTCACTTCTGGTCTACAGTTTGCATTCCAATTAGCACGATCTTCAACCTGTGTACAATTTGCTGTCCAGTATGCAGGATCTTTGAAATCTGGGCTATTGTTTGCTGTCCAGTTAGCAGGATCTTCGACCTCTGGTCTACTGTTTGCTGTCCAGTTAGCAGGATCTTCGACCTCTGGGCTACTTTTTAGCAGGATCTTCACCTCCTACTGTTTGCTGTCCAGTTAGCAGGATCTTCTACCTCTGGGCTACTCTTTGCTGCCCTGTTAGCAGGATCTTCGACCTCTGGTCTGTTTGCTGTCCAATTAGCAGGATCTTCGACCTCTGGGCTACTGTTTGCTGTCCAGTTAGCAGATCTTCGACCTCTGGGCTGCTGTGTGCTGTCTAGTTAGCAGGATCTTCGAACGCTGGGCTACTGTTTGCTATTTAGTTAGCAGGATCTTAGACTTCTCTTCAACAGTTTGCTGTCCAGTTAGCACGATCTTCCAGCTCTGGGCTGTTTGCTTTCCAGTTAGCAGGATCTATGCCCTCTGCGCTACTGTTTGCTCTCCAGTTAGCAGGATCTTCGACTTCTGGTCTACAGTGTGCTTCCAATTAGCAGGATCTTCCCCCTCTGTGCTGTTTGCTGTCCAGTTAGATGGATCTTCGACCTCTGGGCTACTGTTTACTGTCAAGTTAGCAGGATCTTCGATCTCTGGGCTACTGTTTGCTGTCCAGTTAGCAGGATCTTCGACCTCTGGGCTACTGTTTGCTGTCCAGTTAGCAGGATCTTCCACCTCTGATCTACTTTTTGCTGTCCAGTTAGCAGGATCTTCGACCACTGGTCTGTTTCCTGTCCAATTAGCAGGATCTTCGACCTCTGGGCTACTGTTTGCTGTCCAGTTAGCAGGATCTTCGACCTCTGGGCTACTGTTTGCTGTCTAGTTAGCAGGATCTTCGACCGCTGGGCTACTGTTTGCTGTCCAGTTAGCAGGATCTTAGACTTCTCTTCAACAGTTTGCTGTCCAGTTAGCACGATCTTCCAGCTCTGGGCTGTTTGCTTTCCAGTTAGCAGGATCTTTGCCCTCTGCGCTACTGTTTGCTCTCCAGTTAGCAGGATCTTCGACTTCTGGTCTACAGTGTGCTTTCCAATTAGCAGGATCTTCAGCCTCTGTTCGATTTGCTGACCAGTTAGATGGATCTTCGACCTCTGGGCTACTGTTCACTGTCAAGTTAGCAGGATCTTCGATCTCTGGGCTACTGTTTGCTGTCCAGTTAGCAGGATCTTCCACCTCTGATCTACTTTTTACTGTCCAGTTAGCAAGATATTCCACTTCTGTTCTACAGTTTGCATTCCAATTAGCAGGATCTTCCACCTCTGTGCTGTTTGCTGTTCACTTAGCAGGATCTTCCACATCTGATCTTACAGTTTACTGTCCAGTTAGCAGGATCTTCCACCTCTGTGCTGTTTGCTGTTCACTTAGCAGGATCTTCCACATCTGATCTACAGTTTGCTGTCCAGTTAGCAGGATCTCTGCCCTCTATGCTACTGTTTGCTGTCTACTTAGCAGGATCTTTCACTTCTGGTCTACAGTTTGCATTCCAATTAGCACGATCTTCAACCTGTGTACAATTTGCTGTCCAGTATGCAGGATCTTTGAAATCTGGGCTAGCAGGATCTTAGCAGGATCTTCGACCTCTGGTCTACTGTTTGCTGTCTATTTAACAGGATCTTCGACCTCTGGTCTACTGTTTGCTGTCCAGTTAGCAGGATCATCCACTTCTGGTCTACTGTTTGCTGTCCAGTTAGCACGATCTTCAACCTCTGTGCTGTTTGCTGTTCAGTTAGCAGAATCTTCGACCTTTGGGCTACTGTTTGCTGTCCACTTAGCAGGATCTTCGACCTCTGGGCTGCTGTTCACTGTCAAGTTAGCAGGATCTTCGATCTCTGGGCTACTGTTTGCTATTTAGTTAGCAGGATCTTAGACTTCTCTTCAACATTTTGCTGTCCAGTTAGCACGATCTTCCAGCTCTGGGCTGTTTGCTTTCAAGTTAGCAGGATCTATGCCCTCTGCGCTACTGTTTGCTCTCCAGTTAGCAGGATCTTCGACCTCTGGGCTTCAGTTTCCTGTCTAGTTAACAGGATCTTCGATCTCTGGTCTACTGTTTGCTGTCCAGTTAGCAGGATCTTCGACCTCTGGGCTACTGTTTGCTGTCAAGTTAGCAGGATCTTCGATCTCTGGGCTACTGTTTGCTGTCCAGTTAGCAGGATCTTCCACCTCTGATCTACTTTTTACTGTCCAGTTAGCAGGATCTTCGACCACTGGTCCGTTTCCTGTCCAATTAGCAGGATCTTCCACCTCTGTGCTGTTTGCTGTTCACTTAGCAGGATCTTCCACATCTGATCTAACAGTTTATTGTCCAGTTAGCAGGATCTTCCACCTCTGATCTACTGTTTGCTGTCCAGTTAGCAGGATCTTCGACCTCTGGTCTACTGTTTGCTGTCCAGTTAGCAGGATCTCTGCCCTCTGTGCTACTGTTTGCTGTCTACTTAGCAGGATCTTTCACTTCTGGTCTACAGTTTGCATTCCAATTAGCACGATCTTCAACCTGTGTACAATTTGCTGTCCAGTATGCAGGATCTTTGAAATCTGGGCTATTGTTTGCTGTCCAGTTAGCAGGATCTTCGACCTCTGGTCTACTGTTTGCTGTCCATTTAACAGGATCTTCGACCTCTGGTCTACTGTTTGCTGTCCAGTTAGCAGGATCTTCTACCTCTGGGCTACTCTTTGCTGCCCTGTTAGCAGGATCTTCGACCACTGGTCTGTTTCCTGTCCAATTAGCAGGATCTTCGACCTCTGGGCTACTGTTTGCTGTCCAGTTAGAAGATCTTCGACCTCTGGGCTGCTGTGTGCTGTCTAGTTAGCAGGATCTTCGAACGCTGGGCTACTGTTTGCTATTTAGTTAGCAGGATCTTAGACTTCTCTTCAACAGTTTGCTGTCCAGTTAGCACGATCTTCCAGCTCTGGGCTGTTTGCTTTCCAGTTAGCAGGATCTATGCCCTCTGCGCTACTGTTTGCTCTCCAGTTAGCAGGATCTTCGACTTCTGGTCTACAGTGTGCTTTTTAATTAGCAGGATCTTCAGCCTCTGGGCGATTTGCTGACCAGTTAGATGGATCTTCGACCTCTGGGCTACTGTTCACTGTCAAGTTAGCAGGATCTTCGATCTCTGGGCTACTGTTTGCTGTCCAGTTAGCAGGATCTTCCACCTCTGATCTACTTTTTACTGTCCAGTTAGCAAGATATTCCACTTCTGTTCTACAGTTTGCATTCCAATTAGCAGGATCTTCCACCTCTGTGCTGTTTGCTGTTCACTTAGCAGGATCTTCCACATCTGATCTTACAGTTTACTGTCCAGTTAGCAGGATCTTCCACCTCTGTGCTGTTTGCTGTTCACTTAGCAGGATCTTCCACATCTGATCTACAGTTTGCTGTCC
The DNA here is from genome assembly GCA_024509875.1 of Oreohelix idahoensis. NCBI lineage: Eukaryota > Metazoa > Mollusca > Gastropoda > Stylommatophora > Oreohelicidae > Oreohelix > Oreohelix idahoensis. The sequence goes on from JAMPIV010022876.1 coordinate 35,485, forward strand.
AGTTAGCAGGATCTTCGACCTCTGGTCTACTGTTTGCTGTCCATTTAACAGGATCTTCGACCTCTGGTCTACTGTTTGCATTCCAATTAGCACGATCTTCAACCTGTGTACAATTTGCTGTCCAGTATGCAGGATCTTTGAAATCTGGGCTATTGTTTGCTGTCCAGTTAGCAGGATCTTCGACCTCTGGTCTACTGTTTGCTGTCCAGTTAGCAGGATCTTCGACCTCTGGTCTACTGTTTGCTGTCCAGTTAGCAGGATCTTCTACCTCTGGGCTACTCTTTGCTGCCCTGTTAGCAGGATCTTCGACCACTGGTCTGTTTCCTGTCCAATTAGCAGGATCTTCGACCTCTGGGCTACTGTTTGCTGTCCAGTTAGAAGATCTTCGACCTCTGGGCTGCTGTGTGCTGTCTAGTTAGCAGGATCTTCGAACGCTGGGCTACTGTTTGCTATTTAGTTAGCAGGATCTTAGACTTCTCTTCAACAGTTTGCTGTCCAGTTAGCACGATCTTCCAGCTCTGGGCTGTTTGCTTTCCAGTTAGCAGGATCTATGCCCTCTGCGCTACTGTTTGCTCTCCAGTTAGCAGGATCTTCGACTTCTGGTCTACAGTGTGCTTTCCAGTTAGCAGGATCTATGCCCTCTGCGCTACTGTTTGCTGACCAGTTAGATGGATCTTCGACCTCTGGGCTACTGTTCACTGTCAAGTTAGCAGGATCTTCGATCTCTGGGCTACTGTTTGCTGTCCAGTTAGCAGGATCTTCCACCTCTGATCTACTTTTTACTGTCCAGTTAGCAAGATATTCCACTTCTGTTCTACAGTTTGCATTCCAATTAGCAGGATCTTCCACCTCTGTGCTGTTTGCTGTTCACTTAGCAGGATCTTCCACATCTGATCTTACAGTTTACTGTACAGTTAGCAGGATCTTCCACCTCTGTGCTGTTTGCTGTTCACTTAGCAGGATCTTCCACATCTGATCTACAGTTTGCTGTCCAGTTAGCAGGATCTCTGCCCTCTATGCTACTGTTTGCTGTCTACTTAGCAGGATCTTTCACTTCTGGTCTACAGTTTGCATTCCAATTAGCACGATCTTCAACCTGTGTTTTGAAATCTGGGCTATTGTTTGCTGTCCAGTTAGCAGGATCTTCGACCTCTGGTCTACTGTTTGCTGTCCATTTAACAGGATCTTCGACCTCTGGTCTACTGTTTGCTGTCCAGTTAGCAGGATCTTCTACCTCTGATCTACTTTTTACTGTCCAGTTAGCAGGATCTTCCACCTCTGTGCTGTTTGCTGTTCACTTAGCAGGATCTTCGACCTCTGGGCTACTGTTTGCTGTCCAGTTAGCAGGATCTTCGACCTCTGGGCTGCTGTTTGCTGTCTAGTTAGCAGGATCTTCGACCGTTCGGCTACTGTTTGCTGTCCAGTTAGCAGTATCTTCCAGCTCTGGGCTGTTTGCTTTCCAGTTAGCAGGATCTTAGACTTCTCTTCAACAGTTTGCTGTCCAGTTAGCACGATCTTCCAGCTCTGGGCTGTTTGCTTTCCAGTTAGCAGGATCTTCGACCTCTGGTCTACTGTTTGCTGTCCATTTAACAGGATCTTCGACCTCTGGTCTACTGTTTGCTGTCCAGTTAGCAGGACAGCCTCTGGGCGATTTGCTGACCAGTTAGCAGGATCTTCGACCTCTGGGCTACTGTTCACTGTCCAGTTAGCAGGATCTTCGATCTCTGGGCTACTGTTTGCTGTCCAGTTAGCAGGATCTTCCACCTCTGATCTACTTTTTACTGTCCAGTTAGCAAGATATTCCACTTCTGTTCTACAGTTTGCATTCCAGTTAGCAGGATCTTCCACCTCTGTGCTGTTTGCTGTTCACTTAGCAGGATCTTCCACCTCTGGGCTACTGTTTGCTGTCCAGTTAGCAGGATCAGGCTACTGTTTGCTCAGTTAGCAGGAGCAGACTTCTCTGCTGCTGTTTGCTTTCACTTAGCAGGATCTTCACCTCACACTTTTGCTGTCCAGTTAGCAGGATCTTACTCTGGTTTACTGTTTGCCAGTTAGCAGGATCTCTGCCCTCTATGCTACTGTTTGCTGTCACTTAGCAGGATCTTTCACTCTGGTCTACAGTTTTGCATTCCAGTTTAGCAGGATCTTCACCTCTGTGTACAATTTGCTGTCCAGTTAGCAGGATCTTCGACCACCTCTGGGCTGTAGTTGATTTGCTGTCTGTTTGCAGTTAGCACCATCTTCCACCCCTGGTCTACTGTTTGCTGTCCAGTTAGCATGATCTTCGACCTCTGGGCTACTGTTTGCTGTCCAGTTAGCAGGATCTTCGACCTCTGGGCTACTGTTTGCTGTCCACTTAGCAGGATCTTCGACCTCTGTTCTACTGTTTGCTGTCCAGTTAGCAGGATCTTCGCCTCTCGGCTACCGTTTGCTGTCCAGTTAGCAGTATCTTTGACCTCTGGTCTACAGTTTGCTGTCCAGTTAGCAGGAGCTTCCATCTCTTGGCTGTTTGCTGTCCAGTTAAAAGGATCTTCGACCTCTGGGCTACTGCTTGCTGTTCAGTTAGCAGGATCTTCGACCTCTGATCTACTGTTTGCTGTCCAGTTAGCAGGCTCTTCGACCTCTGGGCCACGGTTTGCTGTCCAGTTAGCAGGATCTTCGACCTCTAGGCTCCTGTTTGCTGTCCAATTAGCAGGATCTTCGACCCTCTGGGCTGTTTTGCTGTCCAGTTAGCAAGATCTTCGCCCGCCGGGCTACTGTTTGCCGCCCAGTTAACAGGATCTTCCACCTCTGACTCTGCTACTGTTTGTTTAGCAGGATCCACTCTTGGTCTACAGCTGTCCAATTAGGATCTTAGACTTCTCTTCTACTTTTTGCTGTCCAGTTAGCAGGATCTTCGACCTCTGGGCTACTGTTTGCTGTCCAATTAGCAGGATCTTAGACCTCTGGGCTGCTGTTTGCTGTCCAGTTAGCAGGATCTTTGAAATCTGGGTACCTCTGGGCTACTGTTTGCTGTCCAGGTAGCAGGATATTCGACCTCCGGGCTACTGTTTGCTGACCAGTTAGCAGCAAATTTGAGCGCTGGGCTACTGTTTGCTGTCAAGTTAGCAGGATCTTCGACCTCTGGGCTACTCTTTGCTGTCCAGTTAGCAGGATCTTCGAAATTCGGGCTACTGTTTGCTGTCCAGTTAGCAGGATCTTTGACTTCTGGTCTACAGTTTCTGTTAGCAGGATCTTACTCTGTTTGCTGTCCAGTTAGCAGGATCTTCGACCTCTACAGTTTGCTGACCAGTTAGCAGGATCTTCCACCTCTTGGCTGTTTGCTGTCCAGTTAAAAAGATCTTTGACCACTGGACTATTGTTTGCTGTCCAGTTAGCAGGATCTTCGACCTCTGGGCTACTGCTTGCTGTTCAGTTAGCAGGGTCTTCGACCGCTGATCTACTGTTTGCTGTCCAGTTAGCAGGATCTTCCACCTCTGTGCTGTTTGCTGCCCTGTTAGCAGGATCTTCGACCACTGGTCTGTTTCCTGTCCAATTAGCAGGATCTTCGACCTCTGGGCTACTGTTTGCTGTTCACTTAGCAGGATCTTCCACATCTGATCTACAGTTTGCTGTCCAGTTAGCAGGATCTTCCACCTCTGTGCTGTTTGCTGTTCACTTAGCAGGATCTTCCACATCTGATCTACAGTTTGCTGTCCAGTTAGCAGGATCTCTGCCCTCTATGCTACTGTTTGCTGTCTACTTAGCAGGATCTTTCACTTCTGGTCTACAGTTTGCATTCCAATTAGCACGATCTTCAACCTGTGTACAATTTGCTGTCCAGTATGCAGGATCTTTGAAATCTGGGCTATTGTTTGCTGTCCAGTTAGCAGGATCTTCGACCTCTGGTCTACTGTTTGCTGTCCAGTTAGCAGGATCTTCGACCTCTGGTCTACTGTTTGCTGTCCAGTTAGCAGGATCTTCTACCTCTGGGCTACTCTTTGCTGCCCAGTTAGCAGGATCTTCGACCACTGGTCTGTTTCCTGTCCAATTAGCAGGATCTTCGACCTCTGGGCTACTGTTTGCTGTCCAGTTAGAAGATCTTCGACCTCTGGGCTGCTGTGTGCTGTCTAGTTAGCAGGATCTTCGAACGCTGGGCTACTGTTTGCTATTTAGTTAGCAGGATCTTAGACTTCTCTTCAACAGTTTGCTGTCCAGTTAGCACGATCTTCCAGCTCTGGGCTGTTGCTTTCCAGTTAGCAGGATCTATGCCCTCTGCGCTACTGTTTGCTCTCCAGTTAGCAGGATCTTCGACTTCTGGTCTACAGTGTGCTTTCCAATTAGCAGGATCTTCAGCCTCTGGGCGATTTGCTGACCAGTTAGATGGATCTTCGACCTCTGGGCTACTGTTCACTGTCAAGTTAGCAGGATCTTCGATCTCTGGGCTACTGTTTGCTGTCCAGTTAGCAGGATCTTCCACCTCTGATCTACTTTTTACTGTCCAGTTAGCAAGATATTCCACTTCTGTTCTACAGTTTGCATTCCAATTAGCAGGATCTTCCACCTCTGTGCTGTTTGCTGTTCACTTAGCAGGATCTTCCACATCTGATCTTACAGTTTACTGTCCAGTTAGCAGGATCTTCCACCTCTGTGCTGTTTGCTGTTCACTTAGCAGGATCTTAGCAGGATCTTCCACATCTGATCTACAGTTTGCTGTCCAGTTAGCAGGATCTCTGCCCTCTATGCTACTGTTTGCTGTCTACTTAGCAGGATCTTTCACTTCTGGTTTACAGTTTGCATTCCAATTAGCACGATCTTCAACCTGTGTACAATTTGCTGTCCAGTATGCAGGATCTTTGAAATCTGGGCTATTGTTTGCTGACCAGTTAGCAGGATCTTCGACCTCTGGTCTACTGTTTGCTGTCCATTTAACAGGATCTTCGACCTCTGGTCTACTGTTTGCTGTCCAGTTAGCACGATCTTCAACCTCTGTGCTGTTTGCTGTTCAGTTAGCAGAATCTTCGACCTTTGGGCTACTGTTTGCTGTTTTTGCTCTTCCAGTTAGCTGGATCTTAGCTGTTTGCTGTCCAGTTTCAGGATCTTCGACCTCTGGGCTACTGTTTGCTGTCCAGTTAGCAGGATCTTCGACCGTCTACTGTTTGCTGTCCAGTTAGGATCTTCGACTGTACTGTTTGCTGTCCAGTTAGCAGGATCTTCGACCTCTGGGCTGTTTGCTTCCAGTTAGCAGGATCTTCGACCTCTGGGCTACTGTTTACTCCAGTTAGCAGGATCTTCGACCTCTGGGCTACTACAGTTTGCTGTCCAGTTAGCAGGATCTTTCACCTCAGCTGCTGTTTGCTTTCCAGTTAGCAGGATCTTCGACCTCTGGCTACTGTTTGCTGTCCAGTTAGCAGGATCTTCGACCTCTGGTCTACTGTTTGCTGGTCCAGTTAACAGGATCTTCACATCTCTACATTTTGCTGTCCAGTTAGCAGGACCTTTGACCTCTAGGCTACTGTTTGCTGTCCAGTTACCAGGATCTTCAGTTCTGGGCTACTACAGTTTGCTGTCCAGTTAGCAGGATCTTCACCTCTGTGCTACTTTTTTGCTGTCCAGTTAGCAGGATTCTTCTGATCTCTGTTTGCTGCAGTTAGCAGGATCTTTCTGTCTACAGTTTTGTTAGCAGGGATTTGACCTCTGTCTAGTTTTGCAGGATTCAGGATCGACCTCTGGTCTACTGTTTGCTGTCCAGTTAGCAGGATCTTCCTCCTCTGGTCTACTGTTTGCTGTTTTAGCAGGATCTTTACCTCTTTACTGCTGCCCAGTTAGCAGGATCTTCGACCACTGGTCTGTTTCCTGTCCAATTAGCAGGATCTTCGACCTCTGGGCTACTGTTTGCTGTCCAGTTAGAAGATCTTCGACCTCTGGGCTGCTGTGTGCTGTCTAGTTAGCAGGATCTTCGACCGCTGGGCTACTGTTTGCTATCCAGTTAGCAGGATCTTAGACTTCTCTTCAACAGTTTGCTGTCCAGTTAGCACGATCTTCCAGCTCTGGGCTGTTTGCTTTCCAGTTAGCAGGATCTATGCCCTCTGCGCTACTGTTTGCTCTCCAGTTAGCAGGATCTTCGACTTCTGGTCTACAGTTTGCTGTCCAGTTAGCAGGATCTCTGCCCTCTATGCTACTGTTTGCTGTCTACTTAGCAGGATCTTCAGCCTCTGGGCGATTTGCTGACCAGTTAGATGGATCTTCGACCTCTGGGCTACTGTTCACTGTCAAGTTAGCAGGATCTTCGATCTCTGGGCTACTGTTTGCTGTCCAGTTAGCAGGATCTTCCACCTCTGATCTACTTTTTACTGTCCAGTTAGCAAGATATTCCACTTCTGTTCTACAGTTTGCATTCCAATTAGCAGGATCTTCCACCTCTGTGCTGTTCACTTAGCAGGATCTTCCACATCTGATCTTACATGTCTGCTGTCCAGTTAGCAGGATCTTCCACCTCTGTGCTGTTTGCTGTTAACTTAGCAGGATCTTCCACATCTGATCTACAGTTTGCTGTCCAGTTAGCAGGATCTCTGCCCTCTATGCTACTGTTTGCTGTCTACTTAGCAGGATCTTTCACTTCTGGTCTACAGTTTGCTGTCCAGTTAGCAGGATCTACCTCTGGGCTACAGTTTGCTGTCCAGTTAGCAGGATCTTTGACCTCTGGGCTATCGTTTGCTGTCCAGTTAGCATGATCTTCGACCTCTGGTCTACTGTTTGCCGTTCAGTTAATAGGATCTTCGACCACTGGTCTACTGTTTGCTGTCCAGTTAGCAGGATCTTCGACCTCTGTTCTACTGTTTGCTGTCCAATTAGCAGGATCTTCGACCTCTGGGCTGCTGTTTGCTGTCCAGTTAGCAGGATCTTCGACTGCTGGGCAACTTTTACTGTCCAGTTAGCAGGATCTTCGACTGTTTGCTGTCCAGTTAGCAGGATCTTCCACCTCTATGCTACTGTTTGCTGTCTACTTAGCAGGATCTTCCACCTCTGTGCTGTTTGCTGTTCACTTAGCAGGATCTTCCACATCTGATCTACAGTTTGCTGTCCAGTTAGCAGGATCTCTGCCCTCTATGCTACTGTTTGCTGTCTACTTAGCAGGATCTTTCACTTCTGGTCTACAGTTTGCTGTCCAGTTAGCACGATCTTCCAGCTCTGGGCTGTTTGCTGTCCAGTTAGCAGGATCTCTGCCCTCTATGCTACTGTTTGCTGTCCAGTTAGCAGGATCTTCGACCTCTGGTCTACTGTTTGCTGTCCATTTAACAGGATCTTCGACCTCTGGTCTACTGTTTGCTGTCCAGTTAGCAGGATCTTTCACCTCTGGGCTACTCTTTGCTGCCCAGTTAGCAGGATCTTCGACCACTGGTCTGTTTCCTGTCCAATTAGCAGGATCTTCGACCTCTGGGCTACTGTTTGCTGTCCAGTTAGAAGATCTTCGACCTCTGGGCTGCTGTGTGCTGTCTAGTTAGCAGGATCTTCGAACGCTGGGCTACTGTTTGCTATTTAGTTAGCAGGATCTTAGACTTCTCTTCAACAGTTTGCTGTCCAGTTAGCACGATCTTCCAGCTCTGGGCTGTTTGCTTTCCAGTTAGCAGGATCTATGCCCTCTGCGCTACTGTTTGCTCTCCAGTTAGCAGGATCTTCGACTTCTGGTCTACAGTGTGCTTTCCAATTAGCAGGATCTTCAGCCTCTGGGCGATTTGCTGACCAGTTAGATGGATCTTCGACCTCTGGGCTACTGTTCACTGTCAAGTTAGCAGGATCTTCGATCTCTGGGCTGATCTACTTTTTACTGTCCAGTTAGCAAGATATTCCACTTCTGTTCTACAGTTTGCATTCCAATTAGCAGGATCTTCCACCTCTGTGCTGTTTGCTGTTCACTTAGCAGGATCTTCCACCTCTGTGCTGTTTGCTGTTCACTTAGCAGGATCTTCCACATCTGATCTTACAGTTTACTGTCCAGTTAGCAGGATCTTCCACCTCTGTGCTGTTTGCTGTTCACTTAGCAGGATCTTCCACATCTGATCTACAGTTTGCTGTCCAGTTAGCAGGATCTCTGCCCTCTATGCTACTGTTTGCTGTCTACTTAGCAGGATCTTTCACTTCTGGTCTACAGTTTGCATTCCAATTAGCACGATCTTCAACCTGTGTACAATTTGCTGTCCAGTATGCAGGATCTTTGAAATCTGGGCTATTGTTTGCTGTCCAGTTAGCAGGATCTTCGACCTCTGGTCTACTGTTTGCTGTCCATTTAACAGGATCTTCGACCTCTGGTCTACTGTTTGCTGTCCAGTTAGCAGGATCTTCTACCTCTGGGCTACTCTTTGCTGCCCAGTTAGCAGGATCTTCGACCACTGGTCTGTTTCCTGTCCAATTAGCAGGATCTTCGACCTCTGGGCTACTGTTTGCTGTCCAGTTAGAAGATCTTTGACCTCTGGGCTGCTGTGTGCTGTCTAGTTAGCAGGATCTTCGAACGCTGGGCTACTGTTTTCTATTTAGTTAGCAGGATCTTAGACTTCTCTTCAACAGTTTGCTGTCCAGTTAGCACGATCTTCCAGCTCTGGGCTGTTTGCTTTCCAGTTAGCAGGATCTATGCCCTCTGCGCTACTGTTTGCTCTCCAGTTAGCAGGATCTTCGACTTCTGGTCTACAGTGTGCTTTCCAATTAGCAGGATCTTCAGCTCTGGGCGATTTGCTGACCAGTTAGATGGATCTTCGACCTCTGGGCTACTGTTCACTGTCAAGTTAGCAGGATCTTCGATCTCTGGGCTACTGTTTGCTGTCCAGTTAGCAGGATCTTCCACCTCTGATCTACTTTTTTCTGTCCAGTTAGCTTCCACCTTTGACACAGTTTTTTTTACAGATTCCACCGCTTTACAGGTTTTCCACTTCTGTTCTACAGTTTGCATTCCAATTATTAGATCTTCCACCTCTGTGCTGTTTGCTGTTCACTTAGCAGGATCTTCCACATCTGATCTTACAGTTTTTCTGTCCAGTTAGCAGGATCTTGCCTCTCTGCTACTGTTTGCTGTTCACTTAGCAGGATCTTCCACTTCCGCTCTACAGCTTGCTGTCCCGTTAGCAGGATCTTGCCCTTATGACTACTGTTTGCTGTCCACTTAACAGGATCCCACTTCTGGTCTACAGGTTTTTCCAGTTAGCAGGATCTTCAACCTCTAGACAACTGTTTGCTGTCACAGTTAGCAGGATCTTTAGACCTGGGCTATTTTTGCTGTCACAGGAACCCGCTTTAGCAGGATCTTCAGGAACCCCTTTAGACTAGGTTTTCTGTGTCCAGTTAGCAGGATCTTACAGGAACCCGTTAGACTTTCTCTTTAGACCAGGTTTTCTGTACAGGAACCCGATTTAGACCAGGTTTTCTGCACAGGATCCCGCTTTAGACCAGGTTTTCTGCACAGGAACCCGCTTTAGACCAAGTTTTCTGCACAGGAACCCGCTTTAGACCAGGTTTTCTGCACAGGAACCCGCTTTAGACCAGGTTTTCTGCACAGGAACCCGCTTTAGACCAGGTTTTCTGCACAGGAACCCGCTTTAGACCAGGTTTTCTGCACAGGAACCCGCTTTAGACCAGGTTTTCTGCACAGGATCCCGCTTTAGACCAGGTTTTCTGCACAGGAACCCGCTTTAGACCAGGTTTTCTGCACAGGAACCCGCTTTAGACCAGGTTTTCTGCACAGGAACCCGCTTTAGACCAGGTTTTCTGCACAGGAACCCGCTTTAGACCAGGTTTTCTGCACAGGAACCCGCTTTAGACCAGGTTTTCTGCACAGGAACCCGCATTAGACCAGGTTTTCTGCACAGGAACCCGCTTTAGACCAGGTTTTCTGCACAGGAACCCGCTTTAGACCAGGTTTTCTGCACAGGAACCCGCTTTAGACCAGGTTTTCTGCACAGGAACCCGCTTTAGACCAGGTTTTCTGCACAGGAACCCTCTTTAGACCAGGTTTTCTGCACAGGAACCCGCTTTAGACCAGGTTTTCTGCACAGGAACCCGCTTTAGACCAGGTTTTCTGCACAGGAACCCGCTTTAGACCAGGTTTTCTGCACAGGAACCCGCTTTAGACCAGGTTTTCTGCACAGGAACCCGCTTTAGACCAGGTTTTCTGCACAGGAACCCGCTTTAGACCAGGTTTTCTGCACAGGAACCAGCTTTAGACCAGGTTTTCTGCACAGGAACCCGCTTTAGACCAGGTTTTCTGCACAGGAACCCGCTTTAGACCAGGTTTTCTGTACAGGAACCCTCTTTAGACCAGGTTTTCTGCACAGGAACCCGCTTTAGACCAGGTTTTCTGTACAGGAACCCGCTTTAGACCAGGTTTTCTGCACAGGAACCCGCTTTAGACCAGGTTTTCTGCACAGGAACCCGCTTTAGACCAGGTTTTCTGCACAGGAACCCGCTTTAGACCAGGTTTTCTGCACGGGAACCCGCTTTAGACCAGGTTTTCTGTACAGGAACCCGCTTTAGACCAGGTTTTCTGCACAGGAACCCGCTTTAGACCAGGTTTTCTGTACAGGAACCCGCTTTAGACCAGGTTTTCTGCACAGGAACCCGCTTTAGACCAGTTTTTCTGCACAGGAACCCGCTTTAGACCAGGTTTTCTGTACAGGAACCCGCTTTAGACCAGGTTTTCTTTACAGGAACCCGCTTTAGACCAGGTTTTCTGCACAGGAACCCGCTTTAGACCAGGTTTTCTGCACAGGAACCCGCTTTAGACCAGGTTTTCTGCACAGGAACCCGCTTTAGACCAGGTTTTCTGCACAGGAACCCGCTTTAGACCAGGTTTTCTGCACAGGAACCCGCTTTAGACCAGGTTTTCTGCACAGGAACCCGCTTTAGACAGGAACCCGCTTTAGACCAGGTTTTCTGCACAGGAACCCGCTTTAGACCAGGTTTTCTGTACAGGAACCCGCTTTAGACCAGGTTTTCTGTACAGGAACCCGCTTTAGACCAGGTTTTCTGCACAGGAACCCGCTTTAGACCAGGTTTTCTGCACAGGAACCCGCTTTAGACCAGGTTTTCTGCACAGGAACCCGCTTTAGACCAGGTTTTCTGCACAGGAACCCGCTTTAGACCAGGTTTTCTGCAGAGGAACCCGCTTTAGACCAGGTTTTCTGCACAGGAACCCGCTTTAGACCAGGTTTTCTGCACAGGAACCCGCTTAGACCAGGTTTTCTGCACAGGAACCCGCTTTAGACCAGGTTTTCTGCACAGGAACCCGCTTTAGACCAGGTTTTCTGCACAGGAACCCGCTTTAGACCAGGTTTTCTGCACAGGAACCCGCTTTAGACCAGTTTTTCTGCACAGGAACCGCTTTAGACCAGGTTTTCTGCACAGGAACCCGCTTTAGACCAGGTTTTCTGCACAGGAACCCGCTTTAGACCAGGTTTTCTGCACAGGAACCCGCTTTAGACCAGGTTTTCTGCACAGGAACCCGCTTTAGACCAGGTTTTCTGCACAGGAACCCGCTTTAGACTAGGTTTTCTGCACAGGAACCCGCTTTAGACCAGGTTTTCTGCACAGGAACCCGCTTTAGACCAGGTTTTCTGCACAGGAACCCGCTTTAGACCAGGTTTTCTGCACAGGAACCCGCTTTAGACCAGGTTTTCTGCACAGGAACCCGCTTTAGACCAGGTTTTCTGCACAGGAACCCGCTTTAGACCAGGTTTTCAGGCACAGGAACCCGCTTTAGACCAGGTTTTCTGCACAGGAACCCGCTTTAGACCAGGTTTTCTGCACAGGAACCCGCTTTAGACCAGGTTTTTCTGCACAGGAACCCGCTTTAGACCAGGTTTTTCTGCACAGGAACCCGCTTTAGACCAGGTTTTCTGCACAGGAACCCGCTTTAGACCAGGTTTTCTGCACAGGAACCCGCTTTAGACCAGGTTTTCTGCACAGGAACCCGCTTTAGACCAGGTTTTCTGCACAGGAACCCGCTTTAGACCAGGTTTTCTGCACAGGAACCCGCTTTAGACCAGGTTTTCTGCACAGGAATCCGCTTTAGACCAGGTTTTCTGCACAGGAACCCGCTTTAGACCAGGTTTTCTGCACAGGAACCCGCTTTAGACCAGGTTTTCTGCACAGGAACCCGCTTTAGACCAGGTTTTCTGCACAGGAACCCGCTTTAGTACAGGAACCCGCTTTAGACCAGGTTTTCTGTACAGGAACCCGCTTTAGACCAGGTTTTCTGTACAGGAACCCGCTTTAGACCAGGTTTTCTGTACCGGAAGCCGCTTTAGACCAGGTTTTCTGCACAGGAACCCGCTTTAGTTTAGACCAGGTTTTCTGCACAGGAACCCGCTTTAGACCAGGTTTTCTGCACAGGAACCCGCTTTAGACCAGTTTTTCTGTACAGGAACCCGCTTTAGACCAGGTTTTCTGCACAGGAACCCGCTTTAGACCAGGTTTTCTGCACAGGAACCCGCTTTAGACCAGGTTTTCTGCACAGGAACCCGCTTTAGACCAGGTTTTCTGCACAGGAACCCGCTTTAGACCAGGTTTTCTGCACAGGAACCCGCTTTAGACCAGGTTTTCTGCACAGGAACCCGCTTTAGACCAGGTTTTCTGCACAGGAACCCGCTTTAGACCAGGTTTTCTGCACAGGAACCCGCTTTAGACCAGGTTTTCTGCACAGGAACCCGCTTTAGACCAGGTTTTCTGCTTAGGAACCCGATTTAGACCAGGTTTTCTGCACAGGAACCCGCTTTAGACCAGGTTTTCTGCACAGGAACCCGCTTTAGACCAGGTTTTCTGCACAGGAACCCGCTTTAGACCAGGTTTTCTGCACAGGAACCCGCTTTAGACCAGGTTTTCTGCACAGGAACCCGCTTTAGACCAGGTTTTCTGCACAGGAACCCGCTTTAGACCAGGTTTTCTGCACAGGAACCCGCTTTAGACCAGGTTTTCTGCACAGGAACCCGCTTTAGACCAGGTTTTCTGCACAGGAACCCGCTTTAGACCATTTTTTCTGTACAGGAACCCGCTTTAGACCAGGTTTTCTGTACAGGAACCCGCTTTAGACCAGGTTTTCTGCACAGGAACCCGCTTTAGACCAGGTTTTCTGCACAGGAACCCGCTTTAGACCAGGTTTTCTGCACAGGAACCCGCTTTAGACCAGGTTTTCTGCACAGGAACCCGCTTTAGACCAGGTTTTCTGCACAGGAACCCGCTTTAGACCAGGTTTTCTGCACAAGAACCCGCTTTAGACCAGGTTTTCTATACAGGAACCCGCTTTAGACCAGGTTTTCTGCACAGGAACCCGCTTTAGACCAGGTTTTCTGCACAGGAACCCGCTTTAGACCAGGTTTTCTGCACAGGAACCCGCTTTAGAACAGGTTTTCTGCACAGGAACCCGCTTTAGACCAGGTTTTCTGCACAGAAACCCGCTTTAGACCAGGTTTTCTGCACAGGAACCCGCTTTAGACCAGGTTTTCTGCACAGGAACCCGCTTTAGACCAGGTTTTCTGTACTTTAGACCAGGTTTTCTGTACAGGAACCCGCTTTAGACCAGGTTTTCTGCACAGGAACCCGCTTTAGACCAGGTTTTCTGCACAGGAACCCGCTTTAGACCAGGTTTTCTGCACAGGAACCCGCTTTAGACCAGGTTTTCTGCACAGGAACCCGCTTTAGACCAGGTTTTCTGCACAGGAACCCGCTTTAGACCAGGTTTTCTTCACAGGAACCCGCTTTAGACCAGGTTTTCTGCACAGGAACCCGCTTTAGACCAGGTTTTCTGCACAGGAACCCGCTTTAGACCAGGTTTTCTGCACAGGAACCCGCTTTAGACCAGGTTTTCTGCACAGGAACCCGCTTTAGACCAGGTTTTCTGCACAGGAACCCGCTTTAGCCCAGGTTTTCTGTACAGGAACCCGCTTTAGACCAGGTTTTCTGTACAGGAACCCGCTTTAGACCAGGTTTTCTGTACAGGAACCCGCTTTAGACCAGGTTTTTGCACAGGAACCCATTTTGACCATTTTTTCTGCACAGGAACCCGCTTTAGACCAGGTTTTCTGCACAGGAACCCGCTTTAGACCAGGTTTTCTGCACAGGAACCCGCTTTAGACCAGGTTTTCTGCACAGGAACCCGCTTTAGACCAGGTTTTCTGCACAGGAACCCGCTTTAGACCAGGTTTTCTGCACAGGAACCCGCTTTAGACCAGGTTCTCTGCACAGGAACCCGCTTTAGACCAGGTTTTCTGCACAGGAACCCGCTTTAGACCAGGTTTTCTGCACAGGAACCCGCTTTAGACCAGGTTTTCTGCACAGGAACCCGCTTTAGACCAGGTTTTCTGCACAGGAACCCGCTTTAGACCAGGTTTTCTGCACAGGACCCCGCTTTAGACCAGGTTTTCTGCACAGGAACCCGCTTTAGACCAGGTTTTCTGCACAGGAACCCGCTTTAGACCAGGTTTTCTGCACAGGAACCCGCTTTAGACCAGGTTTTCTGCACAGGAACCCGCTTTAGACCAGGTTTTCTGCACAGGAACCCGCTTTAGACCAGGTTTTCTGCACAGGAACCCGCTTTAGACCAGGTTTTCTGCACAGGAACCCGCTTTAGACCAGGTTTTCTGCACAGGAACCCGCTTTAGACCAGGTTTTCTGCACAGGAACCCGCTTTAGACCAGGTTTTCTGCACAGGAACCCGCTTAGACCAGGTTTTCTGCACAGGAACCCGCTTTAGACCAGGTTTTCTGCACAGGAACCCGCTTTAGACCAGGTTTTCTGCACAGGAACCCGCTTTAGACCAGGTTTTCTGCACAGGAACCCGCTTTAGACCAGGTTTTCTGCACAGGAACCCGCTTTAGACCAGGTTTTCTGCACAGGAACCCGCTTTAGACCAGGTTTTCTGCACAGGAACCCGCTTTAGACCAGGTTTTTTCTGCACAGGAACCCGCTTTAGACCAGGTTTTCTGCACAGGAACCCGCTTTAGACCAGGTTTTCTGCACAGGAACCCGCTTTAGACCAGGTTTTCTGCACAGGAACCCGCTTTAGACCAGGTTTTCTGCACAGGAACCCGCTTTAGACCAGTTTTCTGCACAGGAACCCGCTTTAGACCAGGTTTTCTGCACAGGAACCCGCTTTAGACCAGGTTTTCTGCACAGGAACCCGCTTTAGACCAGGTTTTCTGCACAGGAACCCGCTTTAGCCCAGGTTTTCTGCACAGGAACCCGCTTTAGACCAGGTTTTCTGCACAGGAACCCGCTTTAGACCAGGTTTTCTGCACAGGAACCCGCTTTAGACCAGGTTTTCTGCACAGGAACCCGCTTTAGACTAGGTTTTCTGCACAGGAACCCGCTTTAGACCAGGTTTTCTGCACAGGAACCCGCTTTAGATCAGGTTTTCTGCACAGGAACCCGCTTTAGACCAGGTTTTCTGCACAGGAACCCGCTTTAGACCAGGTTTTCTGCACAGGAACCCGCTTTAGACCAGGTTTTCTGCACAGGAACCCGCTTTAGACCAGGTTTTCTGCACAGGAACCCGCTTTAGACCAGTTTTTCTGCACAGGAACCCGCTTTAGACCAGGTTTTCTGCACAGGAACCCGCTTTAGACCAGGTTTTCTGCACAGGAACCCGCTTTAGACCAGGTTTTCTGCACAGGAACCCGCTTTAGACCAGTTTTTCTGCACAGGAACCCGCTTTAGACCAGGTTTTCTGCACAGGAACCCGCTTTAGACCAGGTTTTCTGCACAGGAACCCGCTTTAGACCAGGTTTTCTGCACAGGAACCCGCTTTAGTCCAGGTTTTCTGCACAGGAACCCGCTTTAGACCAGGTTTTCTGCACAGGAACCCGCTTTAGACCAGGTTTTCTGCACAGGAACCCGCTTTAGACCAGGTTTTCTGCACAGGAACCCGCTTTAGACCAGGTTTTCTGCACAGGAACCCGCTTTAGACCAGGTTTTCTGCACAGGAACCCGCTTTAGACCAGGTTTTCTGCACAGGAACCCTCTTTAGACTAGGTTTTCTGCACAGGAACCCGCTTTAGACCAGGTTTTCTGCACAGGAACCCGCTTTAGACCAGGTTTTCTGTACAGGAACCCGCTTTAGACCAGGTTTTCTGTACAGGAACCCGCTTTAGACCAGGTTTTCTGTACAGTAACCCGCTTTAGACCAGGTTTTCTGCACAGGAACCCGCTTTAGACCAGGTTTTCTGCACAGGAACCCGCTTTAGACCAGGTTTTCTGCACAGGAACCCGCTTTAGACCAGGTTTTCTGTACAGGAACCCGCTTTAGACCAGGTTTTCTGTACAGGAACCCGCTTTAGACCAGGTTTTCTGTACAGGAACCCGCTTTAGACCAGGTTTTCTGCACAGGAACCCGCTTTAGACCAGGTTTTCTGCACAGGAACCCGCTTTAGACCAGGTTTTCTGCACAGGAACCCGCTTTAGACCAGGTTTTCTGCACAGGAACCCGCTTTAGACCAGGTTTTCTGCACAGGAACCCGCTTTAGACCAGGTTTTCTGCACAGGAACCCGCTTTAGACCAGGTTTTCTGCACAGGAACCCGCTTTAGCCCAGGTTTTCTGCACAGGAACCCGCTTTAGACCAGGTTTTCTGCACAGGAACCCGCTTTAGACCAGGTTTTCTGCACAGGAACCCGCTTTAGACCAGGTTTTCTGCACAGGAACCCGCTTTAGACCAGGTTTTCTGCACAGGAACCCGCTTTAGACCAGGTTTTCTGCACAGGAACCCGCTTTAGACCAGGTTTTCTGCACAGGAACCCGCTTTAGACCAGTTTTCTGCACAGGAACCCGCTTTAGACCAGGTTTTCTGCACAGGAACCCGCTTTAGACCAGGTTTTCTGCACAGGAACCCGCTTTAGACCAGGTTTTCTGCACAGGAACCCGCTTTAGACCAGGTTTTCTGCACAGGGACCCGCTTTAGACCAGGTTTTCTGCACAGGAACCCGCTTTAGACCAGGTTTTCTGCACAGGAACCCGCTTTAGACCAGGTTTTCTGCACAGGAACCCGCTTTAGACCAGGTTTTCTGCACAGGAACCCGCTTTAGACCAGGTTTTCTGCACAGGAACCCGCTTTAGACCATTTTTTCTGCACAGGAACCCGCTTTAGACCAGGTTTTCTGCACAGGAACCCGCTTTAGACCAGGTTTTCTGCACAGGAACCCGCTTTAGACCAGGTTTTCTGCACAGGAACCCGCTTTAGACCAGGTTTTCTGCACAGGAACCCGCTTTAGACCAGGTTTTCTGCACAGGAACCCGCTTTAGACCAGGTTTTCTGCACAGGAACCCGCTTTAGACCAGGTTTTCTGCACATGAACCCGCTTTAGACCAGGTTTTCTGCACAGGAACCCGCTTTAGACCAGGTTTTCTGCACAGGAACCCGCTTTAGACCAGGTTTTCTGCACAGGAACCCGCTTTAGACCAGGTTTTCTGCACAGGAACCCGCTTTAGACCAGGTTTTCTGCGCAGGAACCCGCTTTAGACCAGGTTTTCTGCACAGGAACCCGCTTTAGACCAGGTTTTCTGCACAGGAACCCGCTTTAGACCAGGTTTTCTGCACAGGAACCCGCTTTAGACCAGGTTTTCTGCACAGGAACCCGCTTTAGACCAGGTTTTCTGCACAGGAACCCGCTTTAGACCAGGTTTTCTGCACAGGAACCCGCTTTAGACCAGGTTTTCTGCACAGGAACCCGCTTTAGACCAGGTTTTCTGCACAGAAACCCGCTTTAGACCAGGTTTTCTGCACAGGAACCCGCTTTAGACCAGGTTTTCTGTACAGGAACCCTCTTTAGACCAGGTTTTCTGCACAGGAACCCGCTTTAGACCAGGTTTTCTGCACAGGAACCCGCTTTAGACCAGGTTTTCTTTACAGGAACCCGTTTTAGACCATTTTTTCTCTACAGGAACCCGCTTTAGACCAGGTTTTCTGTACAGGAACCCGCTTTAGACCAGGTTTTCTGTACAGGAACCCGCTTTAGACCAGGTTTTCTGTACAGGAACCCGCTTTAGACCAGGTTTTCTGTACAGGAACCCGCTTTAGACCAGGTTTTCTGCACAGGAACCCGCTTTAGACCAGGTTTTCTGCACAGGAACCCGCTTTAGACCAGGTTTTCTGCACAGGAACCCGCTTTAGACCAGGTTTAACAGGAACCCGCTTTAGACCAGGTTTTCTGCACAGGAACCCGCTTTAGACCAGGTTTTCTGCACAGGAACCCGCTTTAGACCAGGTTTTCTGCACAGGAACCCGCTTTAGACCAGGTTTTCTGCACAGGAACCCGCTTTAGACCAGGTTTTCTGCACAGGAACCCGCTTTAGACCAGGTTTTCTGCACAGGAACCCGCTTTAGACCAGGTTTTTCTGCACAGGAACCCGCTTTAGACCAGGTTTTCTGCACAGGAACCCGCTTTAGACCAGGTTTTCTGCACAGGAACCCGCTTTAGACCAGGTTTTCTGCACAGGAACCCGCTTTAGACCAGGTTTTCTGCACAGGAACCCGCTTTAGACCAGGTTTTCTGCACAGGAACCGCTTTAGACCAGGTTTTCTGCACAGGAACCCGCTTTAGACCAGGTTTTCTGCACAGGAACCCGCTTTAGACCAGGTTTTCTGCACAGGAACCCGCTTTAGACCAGGTTTTCTGCACAGGAACCCGCTTTAGACCAGGTTTTCTGCACAGGAACCC
>JAMPIV010022877.1:0-71780 GCA_024509875.1 Oreohelix idahoensis
GGGGGGTGGGGGGGGGGGGGGGGGGGGGGGGGGGTGGGGGGGGGGGGGGGGGGGGGGGGGGGGGGGGGGGGGGGGGGGGGGGGGGGGGGGGGGGGGGGGGGGGGGGGGGGGGGGGGGGGGGGTGGGTGGGGGGGTGGGTGGGGGGGGGGGGGGTATTGGGGGGGTGGGAGGGGGGGGGAGTGGGGGGGGGGGGTGGGGGGGGGGTAGGGTGGGTGGGGGGTTGTGGTGGGGGATTGGGGGGTGGGAGGGGGGGGTTGGGGTTGTGGTGTTTTTGGATAGGTGTGTGGGTTGGGGGTTGGAATTGGAATTAAATTTGGGGGGGGGGGGGGGGGGGGGGGGGGGGTGGGGGGGGGGGGGGGGGGGGGGGGGGGGGGGGGGGGGTGGGGGTTGGGGTGGGGGTTTGGGGGGGTTGAGGGACTTTTTTCCTTCCTAGAATCATCACTCACAAATCGACCACTACCAATTTTTTTCTTGGGTTTATCTTCCCACTTTAGATTGCTTATGAGAGATCTTCGCTCTCTTTTAGTTTCATCCAGTTTATATAACTCTGACCGAGGGATTGTCAGTTTATTCTGGGGTAAATTTCTTCTTTGTACTCGTTGCATAGTGGCCATGTTAATCCATTCAAGTGAAGACTGGGTGTGAAAAGGGGGCTCCCATTTCACTTTGTCTACCTGAGTATAATAATTTTTCTTTCCAGGCCTAAGAGTGCCCCGTGGCGTTTCTAGGTCCTGCACATATTTTCCCTTTGTGGGTGTTCCCTCATGAAATACGCCCCATGCTTCTACAAAGTTTTCAATATCGACATTTACGTCGGGCCAATAGTATTTTCGAGCAACTTTTTGGCAGATGGTACCGACTTGTTCATGGTCACCATCTTTTCCAACATGTAAGCTCCTTATTAAATTTGCCCTATATACCTTGGGAAGAACCAACTGTCCGTGACCAGTGGATCTAGTTCCTGTCTTCCTATATAGCAATCTGTCCTTCATAAAATATTCCCCCTTGCTTGGAGGTGTGTGGCATTTGGGCAATTTCTTAAAACATGGCTTGAGTGTCCTATCCTCAGCCTGCGCCTTCCTCATCTCCTCTGGATGAGCATTTATAGGTTCACCTTCTTCCTCCTTCTTCTGTGACCTGGTCTGCACTGTCGCCATGATCACAGGTCTCTCGGGATTCCCCAAGAAGACGTATCTACACCCCAATATCAGAGGGTAGATTGGTTCATCTATCACTGCTGCTCTGATTTCTCCTTCCACATAGCGAGTTTTCACCGTTATCCTTGCGATGGGAAGTGTCATGAGTGGTATGTCCTTAGTCGCCCCTTGTATTTCCACTGTTTCTGTGGTATACTGACTTGGGTCCACTAGGCTAGACTTCACAACTGAATCATAATCCAAACCTGTATCATAAAGCACCTTATGGTGACCCCATTACAAATAACATCCTCACAAACTGGGGGGTGATAAGGTTCCTGCTGTCCATTAGGATTAACCATTAATCTTTGAGTCCCCGACTTCATTGCAGCAATGTTTGAAGGTTTCCTTCTACAAAATTCGGTGTTATGGTTATCTTTCTTGCACCATTTGCACCATCTTTTTCCTTGGTTAAACGGTTTTCTTTCATTGTATTTTTGGTCATTGAACTGTGAGTTTCTGTCTCGATAGTCATTTCTTGGCCGTTCAAAGTTTGTCCTACCTTTATTACCCTGTTCTCTATTTTCAAATTTAGTAAATGGCTGTGGAGCTTTAAAAGTTTCTATGTGCTTCTTTTTATTGCACTTACCTCTGCCTGGGCTGCCTGATACCTCTCAGCGACATTTAAAACCTTCCCCAACTTCTCTGCACCTTGTTCCATGAGAAATTTTCTCATGTCTGGAGCCATGGACTCTCTCAATTGCTCTATCATGATCATCTCTTTAAGATCTTGGGTCTTCCCCAGAGCAGTCCATTTCTCCAAATAGGTTTCCAGTCTGGCAGAGAATTGGTGGTATGTCTCCCCAGACAACAGTTTGGCATTTCTAAATTTCTTACGATAAAATTCACCATTTTTTTCGTACCTCAATAACAAAGCCTGCTTTAACATGTCATAATTGTCTTGGTCTTCTCTGTTCATTTTTGCGAAGACTTCGTAAGAAGTACCTCTCAGTCCCTGTGATAACTTTAAACTTCACCTCTCTCTCTCTAACCCATATGTAGTAGCTAATAACTCAAAATGTCCGAGGTACCCCTCGATGTCATCGTCTTTTTCAACAAAATGGTCTAAATGAAACCCCATAGCTGAGTTTGAGGCACCCTGGCTAGCTGCAGCATCTGAGGCAAAAGGGCTGGCACCATTTTCAGGAGCCTGGCCTTGTAACTCCAGCTCCCTTAGTCGTAATTCGTGCTCCCTTTGCAACCTTCTATCTTCTGCCTCCCTTTCGGCAGTCAATCTTTTATCTTCTGCCTCCCTTTCGGCAGTCAATCTTTTTTCTTCTGCTTCCCTTTGCTGTCGTTTTTCTTCTGCCTCAATCTCTCAGCCTTAATTTGTAACCTCTTCTCTTCAGCCAACCTTTCAGATTCTAATTTTCTTTCGGCCTCTTTTTCTAATCTTCTTTCTTCCCGTTCAATATATTTATCACATTCAGCCGTTACATACTGAATTAAAGCCTGACCATCCATTCCCATATCCTTCGCCGTTAGCACAGCAGCTGATCTGAACTTAGCTAGCTCCGCCATCACACAAAATAACAATGATCAATGTAAAAATCCAACTACTAAACAACTAAAGTAATTCTAATTACTATAGTCCTAAGTAATTCTAATTAGCCAGTTAACTAATTAATTACCACTGGCTGTGAAGATTCACCAACTTTTATTTTCACTTTTACTTTTAAGGGACACTTTTAATTTTTACAATGTTCCCCTAATTTTAATTCTCCCACCAGGAGATCCTACTATTATTGATAAGCTAATTATCCCTGGACTAGAGACCCCAATATATGTAGTGGATTTTGATGGTATTGTATGGTTGATGTCACCTAGTGTGATGTATGAGGTCAGCTGTGAAGGCTCCTGAGATAAATGTAGATGTGAATTACAGAAGGCCCTTCTTGCTACCACTTACGACCTCACACATATCTTTTTTTCTAATGAATGTGGCTACGTTAAACGTCTAGGGTACTGATATGCAATGTGTTGTGATAGTTTACACACACACACACACACACACAGATAATTAAGAAGTCTAATAATATTAATAAAATTTATGACACACTGAACTAACTCAGGCTGTTTTAGTTTTTTACAAATTAATCTTTTTGATAAATTTATTTTGTTCTGAACCAAATGTTTAGTTGGTCAGAACATGAGAAATATTATGGAGTCATAAATTGAATGCAAAATCATGTTACATAATAGATGGAAAATGTGTAATTACTTATTCAAATAACTGGTTAATAATAAATATATTAAGATAGTCACTGGAGAACTATTTACTAGATATGCTGTTGGGATGGTGTCATCACTCCTAGTCTATGAAAGCCCAACATTGTTCGTTGACTTAAGGGATAAATATATATAATTTAATTTCCCCACTGTCATGGCGTTAGTTAAGGTTGAATTAGGAATAATTTTGTGAAAATGTCGTTGGTGAACGTCCAGCAGGCCAGATCTGACTTATCTGCCTGCATCGATCCGGTACAGAAGTCTGGTGGCCCCACCTCTCCGTGCAGGGGACAGTATACGGCTGCTCAGACACAATGACGGACTGCTCTGGTCCACACTTGTATATATGTTAACACAGCATTTGACACCGCTTTGGTGCCAAATATAAACTCACAGTTCTGAAACAAAAGTATTGGTCATGTGTCAGAATTCCATCCTCTAAACCATTTCTGCACACAACACTACACACAACAACACCACATAGACTAGGTCAGATCTCTCTGACCACACAGCACATCTTACCAAGTTGGTTTCACATAGTATCAGTTCCCAAGACTACCTTACATCTGAGATATGTTCAATAGTTTCCTGCTATTAAATAAGATAGGTGATATGTTCCACTGATCTCAACACTAGATCTTTTTTCCTAGTTTAATTTAGGCGTGCCTATATGTTTTCTTTGTATGTATATCTCTAGACCCTGATCTAGGGCTGGGGATCTAGAGCGAACACTTACTTGTCGTAATCATTTTTATGATATGGCAGTATCAATCACTCGAATTATTAAAATATACAGAATAAGTATTATTCATTCTTACCAGAATTCAGAATTGAGAACACAGTTACATTTGCTAGCAAAACTCAGCTGAGCTGCTGGCTGTATGATGGCGTCCCACTTATAAAGTTATATTCTTAGGGCATCAACACCACTTGGGATATGAACTGCTTCTCTGAACAGACTATGGCAAATGGCAAACTTTCACCTCTCTATCACACTACTATTAATTGCGTTGACCAATCGCCGCCTTCCCCCCTAACTTTCAAATTGGCAACCAAAAGTCACTTCAGTCAAATCTCAGTCAAGTATGTATTACGGTCTGTTAGTCCGTCTGCCTCTACTTGTTTTTTCATAAAAACACACTTGATTTTACATGCATTTCCTACACGAATCTGCTGTCCAAGTTATTTTTAGCTACAATGCTCCACCACATTCCCTCTCTTTAATTACAGTTTGAATTTACGTTTGCAGGCTCAAGGTCAAGATTTAGGTTACTTTTAGTGACATGGGTTAACAGTGCAGTCGCTTGTCTGTTATGAACAATACAGTCTTTTGTCAATATCTTCCTTATTATCTATCCGTCTGTATAATTGAAAGCATATTATTTCTCTGCTCAAGATGGGCTATCAAACTAGCTAGGTTTTATTTTCATAACTCTATTATTAAGAAAAACGTATTTTTTTCTCAAGTTTAAATTTTGAATTTTGTTCGAGATCCTTCCATCATGTGTTTTGCCGCGGCATTCAAATAAAGACCAAGTATCGAAAAATCGTCCAAGAAATGACTGTCTCGATCCAGCGCTAGTGTCCATTTCTTGTCCATTTCCTTACTTTATGTCAACTCGGGACGTAAATTTTTTTCCTTTCACCCCCCTCCTTGCGTCTTTTTGCCGATCGAACTTCAAACACGGTTCAGTCATATTTCCTTTTTTGTGTCCTCCGTTCTCTCCCGTCTACAAGGGTAAACGTTTCGTCTGCACTTCTAACTCGTTAGTTTTAAATGGAGGTGGGAAAGTATGGCGTGGGCGATCATGTCTCCTAGTATCTTACGCATTATTTTTAACCCTACATTTCATCGTTAATTTTGGAGATATTTTAACGTTGTATCATTTGGACATCATAAGCTGATGATGATAAGATCCAAATACTTTGGCACGTTAATAACATCGAATATAAAATGTCGCTCTGAAGTGAGGAGTATAATACCCCAGGAAAAACAAGCATTCCATAAAATGTCAAGTATTTTATGCAACCATTCGTTATCAATGGAAATTTGAAAAAGAGATGTTCAGTGTGATATAGAACCAATCATAACATACGGAAGTGTGTAATTGGCTGTTAGTAAACACGTAGGGTTTGGTTTGAAAGACTATCTTCATTGCACACGGACAAATCCATCAGTGCTCCAATCTCCTCCATTTAGATCACACAGAGAGGATCTCAGCACAGTGCACGACCTCCGAAGCACCAAATATGTGTATATAGGAATCACACATTCTTTAAATATTTTTGTGGTGGGTAGGTTTCTAATTTTTAAATTTTGCAATGGCAGCGGGCCTGATAGGCCTACTCTTTACGATTTCCAACTGCCGTGGAATTTTTAACGCGCACAACTTGCACACGGGACCTCCTATTTTTTCGTCCTTATCCGAGAAGGCTAGGTATCCGATCTCACTACCTAGGAGACCAGGGGGGAGTATGACATCATTAGGACCACTGGTTCTGAAAAAACATTTTTTTCCATAAATTATATTCCCTCAACTCGGAATCGAACCCGGATCCTCTAGAACTAGAGGCGGACGCCATACCTCTTAGCCACTCTGACTCCTGCAAGTAGGGAAAACACTGAAGTACGATTTTTTTTTTTTAACAGAAAAAAAAATGTTAACAATTTCATGGACAGCTAAAAAGTAATGGAGTTCTGAAAGAAGTCAGTGCGCAAAGGAAACTTATGAGTCACGTTAGACGGAAGCAGTCCACTGTCTTTGGACATGCCATGAGATGAAGAAAGTTATTGTGACAATAGGAAGAGATCTTGTTGAGATAGGGTTTTTGGGCTTTTCGCTCTTTTGCAGACAATACCAAGTTGAAGACTCCTTGGTATTATCTACATTGTAGATCTAGGCTTTTCCTGTGGCTTTTCTGCCATTCCGAAACGCGTTGAGATGAAGTCATGAGCTCCAGTTTCTCCAGCTTGGCTTGCATTTAAAGGATCATCACATCTGGTCCCAAGCTAGGAGGAAGAAGCATGTGGCATACTGTGCATTCCCCGCCATCCAAGGGGGGCTCTCCAAATATGCAGAGCTAAAATACTGTGCTCTGGTTCTGGGCTCTCCCAAGGAATTGTCACGTCCTACACAACGCCATTCTCAGCTCCCCCCGCCTATCATGGGTCCACAGTGAGATTCTCCTGCATGCAGACAACGAGGTAAAAGACAGAGTTACGTATCGGGCTCCTCCAAGCTTAGGGTGCAATGCTGGGTTCTCAACGAGACAGAGGACGATAAAAAGAGAAGGCACAGTCTGCGATATGTTGGACATACAGTGAAGAAACCAGCTGTCGGCATAACCAGACAGTCCTTATTCTGTAATCCACAGGCAGAAAGAGATAGAGACTAGAGTGCAACTGAACAAAACACACGAACGAACGAACTTTATTTTCAAAGGGTTAAGAATTGGGCACGTAGGCCCGTCTGACATTCTGCCCTTCCTCTCTCTCTCGTCATGTATACTATATCCTTTCATCCTCACATTTACTTTAAGCATAATTAAGGCATTCATCATTATAAAAGTAATATTACATTTGCAATAATCATCATAATTAAAGTACGCTTTTTTAAAAATAAAATTTAAAAATAAAAAAAAAAAAAAAACAATAAAAAAAAAAATTAATAATAATAATGAATTTAAAAATAAAAAAAAAATAAACATTAAAAAAAAACAACAACAACAACAAGACAAAAAAAATCGAATTCAGTAAAATAAGTGGGGTAAAAAGGTCCTGAACCTTTCACTCGCTGTCCTTTGCGTCCCAAACTACAAGAACCAGAATCAGAGACCAGATACAGATAGCCATATACAGAGAATGAATGAGAGCTGAGACAAATTGTAGGTTAAAGACATGAATGACCTTGAAGTAAACGAATACAGATTCGCGTGAAAATTGAGAGCCCTATGCCCCGGAACTGGACTTTTGCTATATTCATTACATACATTAGTATAACATGTGGTTTTCTTAAACCCCCCACAGTGTCCCACTCCTAAATTGTCCCATACTTATAGCGCGAAATAAGGGCGCCCCACACCTTGTCGCGACGCAGTTTGTCCAAAGCGCAACAATAGCTGTCACAACACAGAATTCCGCCTTTCTTCCAGATTACATCTAGAACTCAGAAGTAACGAATACATAGAATATACCGTTTATACAGTTTATTTATTCTACTATTGCACTCGAAGTCACGGTTTCATCGAACTTTGCTGGATTTGGTGTTGCTCTAAAGGGTACCCTGATCAAAAAAAAAAAAAAAAAATGATTACGTTTCATTCGCTCTGCTATAAAGAAGTATGTCAACGTGCATTTTCAAGCATCGTCGTATGCGACTAAATACGGTTGTGCACGATGCTGGGCCTTTATCATGTAAAATACATTGTTGAAACCACAAAGCCTTGCTCCATAGGGATCATAAATGTTGATGGTGATTACCAGCAAACAGTGCGCTTCTTCCCAGGTGAAGGTACGAATCTAAATAACACTCCCTTGCTCGCCTTGAATTTGTGGCGGGGAAAAGCGCCAGGTAACTTTCACCTAGTCATAAGCGACTATCTTAAGAAATATCTGCGCCACTTCTCTCCGACACGCTATAGATTCTTCAAGTACCATGCCTAGTAGACTCAAGGGTTCTACCTGTATATCTCCAAAAACACGTTGTATCACTTTAATAATAAGAGCCATGTGACAGCGACAATTGGTTCCTTTTACAAAAGATGATTCTTGCAGCAAAGCCGATACGTCTGATCAGCTTGGATCCATCTCCGCTGGGCATATTGCTTTTCTTTCTGTTTAAATGTCCACAGGTTTTTTCCTTCTCTATTCTTTCCTATTCTTTTGTCCTTTCTTTCTTTTTTCCCTTCCTTGTTCTTATTGACTTTCTTTCCTGAGGAAACTTTCTTTCTTTCTTCTTGTTTTTTTCTTTGTTTCTTACTTTCTTTTAAAATAGATTCTTACTTTGCAGACTACAGATTAATTCCTTTCTTTCCTTCTGTCTTTTTCTCTATCTTAAGTCCTTCCAACATTTTCCTTCCATAGAGACAACCTTCCTTCCTTTCCTTCCTTCCTTCCTTCCCATCCTTCCCTTCCTCCTTCCTTTTCCTTCCTTCCCTTCCTTCTTCCATCCTTCTTTTTACTCCTTCCTCCTTCCTTCCTTGCCTTGTCTGGCATTCAACATCTATTAATCTTTCTTTCTTTTTACTTTCTACATGCGTAAAACGTTCTTGAGACTGTGCGCTAAATTTATAACTTTTAACTTTTTTTTTCAGGAACTACGATGTGGTGAAAACACTGGAATGGACACAATTATAAAAGCACTAATGATCAAATTACAAGGTGGTACAAATTTGTTGTTTTTTTTGGAGCATCTTTTGCATAAAGACACAGTACGTGTCCCATGCAGATTCGACGAACGTAGTTTTAACTTCGCTAATAAGGTCCACTTAGAGAGGTGGAATGACAAATTTTTCCTATGCTGCCTTTGTCTCCCTAACTCCAAAGCCGTATGGTCACATGACCGTTTATCGCAGTAACGAAGAAAAGACGGAATCAAAAACACACAAAAGATGTAGACATACATGAAAAGTGCATATCAAAGCACTTTTAAAAACGCACATGATAAGGCCAACTTTGAACTATTTGTTTGCCAAGCATCTGTTGCCCCATTAGGGCTAAGATGCCCATAAACTGAATGTATGTCTCACCCATGTAACAGTCCGTCATTAACGCTGAATGAATTTTAATGGCGTATTTTAATATGCCCGGGAAGTGTACATACATTTCTGAAATAAGATTCTGTATTAGGCATGTCTATCCGTTTTTTTTTAAATTTAAACGTCTATGTTAAGTATTATAGTTTGTATATACGTATTAATCAAGCACTAAGGGCAATTCAGAGAATGTCTACACCCCAACAATGTGTCGACCAACTCAGCCTCGATGCTGCGGCCACAGCACCTGGTGGCCACCGGGAAGGGGGAGGGTAGTTTCGCCGACTCAACCCAGATAAACCCTTTAAACAACCCGAAAACTTACATCCCTGCGGACATTGGCGTCTAACTAGGGGGTGGGTGCGAAGCGTGCAGTCCGCCCCAAGACCGTCAATGGGAGTGGTGAGCAATCTGAATACTTGCACCTCGAGAAGATCAACTTGCCAGAATAAATATGTAGGACTGTGCAGTGGCGGATTTACTATGAAACTGAAGGCTTCAGGCCACTAATGCCCAGGGCCTCCAAAACCGCGACCGCCTAATCCCATTGCTGGTCTACTGTAAATGGAGTTTTTACAGGCATCGTTATGAATTCAATACAAAATAAATAGTTAAAATATAAATTAAAAGTTAATAAAGTATCATGTAGCACCGTAAACGAAAAAACGCTTTCTCCAGAAGTAAACCTAACTCCCTTTTCCTTTCAAACCGACAGTAGTCGCTACGACTCAAATGACAACACTTTTTGGTTTGTATATGTGATAAGGGTTGGCGAGCAGCCCATATGATGAAATTCTCTGATGTTGACCAACTCTCTTTCACACTTCGCTTCGACCCCCCGACGCAACAATAACACCATGACAAGAGGCAGGGGCTATACGTATTTTTACAACCCGCATGACAAAGCAACTATTAACAAATAAAACTAGACCTTCAAACCAAACCAAAAACACCAACAGTGCCCTATAGCTCATCTGAAGAAGCGTTCACTAACACAGTAACTAAAATCATAAATCTACAGAATGAGAAACGTCGTTACGCGCTCACCTGTCAAACACGCCCTTCCCACGTGACTAGCCATGAGTACCCTAACAAGCACACACGCACGACTACTCATGCGGTCATCCAATGCTAGTAAGTTTGTGTTGTGGGGCTGCAATCTCACCATGTACACATTGCTACCGAAACCCACACTCTACAAAAGCACACACTCAGCTATCACACACACACACACATAAAACACTCTGCAAGTCGTCCAATGAACTCAAGTGTTGTGCATGGGCTGGCAAATCCATGTAACACAGATTGCAACCGAAACACTACGCCGCAATGAATACTTAATATGAGGCAAACCCCTGTTGGCCCCATGCTCTCTCCACGAGAAGAGAAATCAATATCTTGAAGTAGCCCCCGTGCCTCTCAACAACCAATTCCTCACAGAACCATAATTAATAATAATAAATGGACATAAAAAATATTCAACTATGTTACAACAAATACCTCCGAAATAAAACCACCACCTCCCCGCAACTACTCTATCTCAATATTCGTTACTCTGCATTCGGAACGCAAGTCGTATGATGACCACTGTGCCCTGGCAGACAAACTGTCGGCGAGGCACCACGGTCACACTGACGAAGTCACTGCAGTCCCACCACCACACATCGATTACTCGTCCATATAAATCTTCATGCAGGCTTCTTTGATCCGCCCGGCACCCCGTCGGTCAAAGGCCCTGCTCCGCAGCGGCGCAAACCACCGAACATTATGTCTCAAATCCTTTACCCCACAAGAGTGCCTCGCGCCTCTCCACACACCTAAATGACTATCATCCCTACCCCCCATACATTAGAATAAATATATCTATCCGTGAAATACCAACTCAATTACGTTTACTTTAAAAGAAAAAAATAAATTTACTCTTGACTAAACAAACCTTCCACCAATAAAGGAAAATTAAAACACTACAACTCTTCTTCTTACCTTTACTGGGAAAATTATCTTAATCTGCATCCCACCCACATCAATTCACACAATATAAACTTGGCTGGCGTCCTTCTTTATTACACAAGATGGTGACCGCCGTCCCTTTTTTCTTTCATGACCTCGTGGCCGCCATCTTGATAACAGTCAATATCAATCTAAATTCAAGTAAAAAATCGCTTCTCTCTCTCCCATTTCATGTATAAAAACAACTCTCCTACTAAATTTGCCCATTCTCTTATGAATGGAATACTTGATACTAAACCTCTTACATAGTGATTTGGGCCTGCGTGCCTAATCCGATGCCCTTTTTTCAATCATCTATCATTTCCATTCCTATCCCTTCCTCTCCTTCTTTATCACTATATAAAACTGCCACTCGATATTATCCATTCCGATTCCTTTTCTAATGCTAATTTAAATTTCCCGTGTCTTGTCTTTGTGTTCCTCTCTTTGCAGCGTACACAGCTCCTCGTTCGTTCTCCTTGGCTTTCTTTGCCCTTTCTTTTATTTAATCAACTCACTTTTTACATTTATCTTGGCTAACTTAAATATCACACGCATTTCGCTTAGAAGCTAAAACACAGAAATATACACTTTTTAGAGCAAAAACTACCTTTTTTTTAAGCTTTAACTTTTACATCTCTGACATGAACTTCAACAACCCAGCTGGCCGTCACGTGGCTGACAGGCACTTTGGGCCGACCGAATGAATAGTATGGGTAATAACATGCCTTGAGCTAAGTCGTATGGGCCGTCAGGGTGTCTTCCCGCCCCACACAGATCTCCCTCCTGATTATTGTCACTTTTCCGACAACATCACTACCTCATCACTACCTCTTGCCTTCAGTCGAAATATCTCGGATTTTTGCGCTTTTTTTTCTCAGCGCCGGCAATCTTTTGGCTCAATTCTGAGTACAAGCTGGAGACACTCTTGGTCCAATTCTCCATGACGTTGTCGGCTGTCACCGCATTGGTCTTGAAGATTCCTCACCTGCGCCGCGTCGCTGTCCTGCCCGTGACATCTGCCCAGTCACTTGGCAGCTGTCGACTTTAAGAGGGATGGCTCCTGACGGTTTTTACACCCATTTTTGTTGGACGGGTGGCTTACTTCCCCAACAATCTGCCTATCTCCTCTCTGAACCTTGATTTCCACCCCCTCCTATCCGCATGGGAAGGTTTGTTCCTTCCCCACTAGACGAAAGCCAATTTCCTTTCTTTTTTGTTCGTTTTCATCTTTGCTTGCCCCTCCCGTCCTCCTTCGTTGTGCTACACTCGGGAAGAGCTCCATAGGACCCCTATTCATGTTCATGGACCATCGAAAACATATCTTTCGGAAGCGGGCCTGAGGGCACTCCGCTTGCCATGTAGTCTGACAAGGTCTCCACAAATTTTAGCATCTTGCATACTGCATTCTCCTCTTGCCATGTCGCCTTCCTGCTTCCCTTACACTCTTGACCACCATTGCCGCATACATAAATTGCTTCCCTGCCCTCACCGAATTGTTGCTGTCAAACTCTACTCCGTTCATTCTCACCAACTCCATAAGATCTTGTCTATGACGAATACATCAATACCTCCATCATCTGGCGTGATAACCACCCTCCTTTTGTGGGACTCTAAACCACTTGCACTCCCTTTTCCCTTCGTGCCACTGCGTTTAACGTGCTTCACTCACAGCGTTCCTTACCTGACTCCACACCAAAAGACTTTGAGAAGGTTCCTGCGGACAACACCCTTTTTGCGTTTGTATCCCGCGGACACTCCCCCATCGTCTAGCTTTGGCTGTTCCCGCGGCTGGCATGGAGCCTCCTTCTGCACCTCCTCTTGTCTGGCGAACTGGCCTCTGACTCTGTGTGGACTTTATGAAATAAATTCAGTTCAGATGCCTCCTCCTCCTTCTGACTTCTGCCTTTTCTGGACCATGTCTATTGCTTTTTAACCATATCAGCATACGTGAAACTCCTTTCACCTCATTGACTGGTGGTTCTTTGCAGTAGCTTTTTTCAATTTTAACTTCTCAGAGGGCTGGCCTTGCTCCACCATGTATCCGAATTCTCTAATACCCATGGAGTAACGTTGTTCCATAACATGGTCTACTTGCCTTCTGCCCAAAAAGCGCCACCTTCCACGCGGGCTTTCACATCTTCCACAAACTTTGGACACTTCTCCTACTCTTATATCTGGTCACTACAATATCGTCACAGGCGCATTAAGCCATCCTGCTGCAGGAATGCACTGCGGGTGTTTACAATTTTGATCGTTGCTGACATCTGCCTAGTCCTGCGTTCGCCAATTGTAGATATAGCGAGATGATGATGATAATAATGTAACGTTGATCACTCTCCTTTTCAACTCGCTTTCGACCGAACACAAAAAACCTTGATGTCTAAGCAGGGGATATATGTTATGGTATTTACAACATCAGTGACAAAGCAAACATGTAACATAAACTAGCGTACATAGCAAAACAAAACAGACCAAATGGTAATCTGAAAACAGGTCAAAGCACAGAATATGTAAAATCCTAATATAATACTGAATGAGAAACACCACCTTTCTAACCTGTCATACAGTCCTTCCACGGTACTAAACTGACAACCTCGATCACACACGCACGCACTCATGCGTTGTCATCCCATCACTAGTAAGTGTTGTGCGTGGCTGGCAATACTCAACCATGTAACACAGTGCTACCGAAACCACTACAACACAGACACCACTCACTCACAACACACACACAATGCATGACGCCAATGGTGAGGTTTTTGCGTGGGCTGCAATCTGCACATGCACAGATTGCTGAACTTCTAACTGCCCTACGCATATTAATACTTATTATGGAGGCAAACCACACTGTTGCCCCATGCTCCCTCAGGAGCGGAAAGAAAATAATATCTTGAAGTGAGCCCACTCTCTCCAACAACTTCCTCACATAAACATAATTAAGTAATAATGGAACATAAAATAATACACTATATGTACACAATACCCTCAATAGCGAAATAAACCCCCACATCGCAACTATCTCAATAGTTACTCATCGGAAGCATTGTCGTATTTGACCACTGGTGCGGCAACAAGCGTGTCGAATTGACCACAGATAGAACAGGGAACTCATCACATAAACACATGTTAACGAAACGGTCACTTGCCATAGCATATAAATGTTCATGCAGGCTTCTGTTGGATTCAGCCCGCTACATGGTGGTCCGCTCGGCTGCGCAAGGACCAACAGCAACGTCCAAATGGCGCTTATAACGCCCAAGGATGGCCTCGGTCCAAATTTCTAATGTACCCCCTCAACAGTAAACCCAATACATAAATTAAGATAAGTCGGCTATCGTGAAAATTACACATTACTGTACATTAAAGAAATAGATACAATACTTTGACTTAAAACAACTAGAACTAGTCATCATATAAAGGAAAATTACGACACCAACTCTTCTTATGCTTTACTGGGGTCAATTACTTAATGCTTCCCAAATCACTATTCACACATATAAAACTGGGTGTCTAGCTTTGAGGACACAATCGCACTTTCATGACCACGTGTCCGCCATTTGATAACAACAATATGGAATTCAAGTAAAAATTCGCTTATCATCCATTTCTGTATACAACACGTCCTACTAAATTTGCCATTTCTCATGAAAATGAATCCTGATACTACTCTTATGATAAGTGATTGGCTTTGGTGTCTTGCCTAATAAAACCGATCAACATATTCACCATCTATCATTTCAAATAAATCATAATTATGAAACACAGCTACTATATCATATATATATTTCCGAATTATATAAAACAAATGCTAATTAAATTAACTCACGTGTCCTGTCTATGTGTTCTTCTAGTAGGTACACAGGAGCGCCTCGTTTCGTTCTCATCACGCCATGGCAGATACTTAAGAAGGCCGCTGCTGTTATCGCATTCTTTTATAAGCCCAGGTCTATCAATCACTTTACTTCGCGCTATGCGAATTAATCTTGGCAACTTAAGATATCACACCAATATCGCTTTAGAAGCGTAAACATCTGAAAAAAACTAATCAAAAAACACTTTACCACTCATTTTTAAAGGCGTATGGACCTAACATATCTCTACTTCAGACTTTCAAACCCATCGCGCCGCACGTGTACACATCACGTCGCCGACGGACTCAAATTGATTAAGGGGTGGTTTTTGTTGTATATATGTACAAGTCAATCCCAAATTTTAAGAGTCAGTAGCACAGATGTTGTAACGGTGGAGTGTCGCGGTAAGTTGACCTGCTGTGGCTAATGTATTTTTTTTCCCTTTTTAACAGAGGTCAAGACCCTAGAGGAATAACAATGAGTTCACGAAAGTACTTAAGTGGATACCAAAAACGCAAACTGAAGGAAAAGCGATCTGACGAAATCTCTAAATGTCAAAAACTAACAAACTATTTGGCAATGTCAAGTTTGTCAACACCTACAGTTGAAACAAGCCAAGCAAACACCATGGAAGCCACCGATAGTGCACTAACTGTGGGAGCTCTTTCTAGCAATATTCAACCCTCTGTTGACGCTTTTGATACAAATGACGATCACAGTGGTCAACATGAAAGTACCGCGGAACAAGCAGAGACAGCAGAAACATGAAACAGGAAGCAAATTCAGTGATTTCAAAGAATACAATGACCTGGAAAACTGGCCCATAACAGTTGATAATGGTTTCATACATAATTGTTTAATGCAAGACATAGGTTTTTTTTTTCAAAATAAAAAAACTAGATGATGTATATACCGAATCAAGCAGGGTTTACAAGGAGCAAAACAGAAGTTTCTCAAACAGTTATTTTGAAATAAGATTGAAAAATTGTCAGACTGTGATGAGATCCTGGTTAGTTTACTCAAAGAGCAAAGGCTATATATATACTGTTTTTGTTTTGCAAACTATTTTATAAATGCCAAACATCACTTACAACAGGTGGGTTTTCTGACTAGATGAATGTACGCAGAACTATGGAGAATCATGAAAACAGATGGAACATAAGAGGGCGATGTTGTTGGTTTGGGTAACAAGAAAACTCAAATATCAAAAATAGTGGATCAGCAACTTGAAGAAAACAGATGACAAAAACCATACAGTTCTATTTTGTAGTATTGAAAAGAGTTGTAGCTGTTATAAAGTTTTTAAGTGAAAGAGGTTTGGCATTTAGATGCGGTCGACGAGGAGAAGTGGGGCCTACACCAAGTAATGGAAACTTCATGGGGGCCATTGAACTTATTGCAGAATTCGACCCATTTTTTACATGAACCTCTCGAGAAATGTAAAAATGAAAAAACAGTAAAAATGCTACTTACCTATCCAAAATCATGTATGAAGGAAATTATAGAAATTATGGGAAAACATGTGCAAGATGAAATTGTGAATCAAATCAACAACCTAGACACCAAATTACTACTCTATTATTGTTGACTCTACGCCTGACCTGACACCATGTTGACCAGCTGGTAATTGAGGTTCGATACTGCTATAAAATGGAAAACCCTTTTGTGAGAGATTTTTAACATTTTTATCTACAGAAAACCATTCATCCACGACCTTGTTCAACAAAATACAAAGTCCTGGGTGAACCATTAAGCTTTCACTTGAAAATATCCGTTGCTCAGTCCTCGTCATCTGTATCAAAAGTGTCAAACAGAGGGTTTGAATATTGCTAAACAGAGCTCCCACAGTTTGTGCACTATCAGTGGCTTCCATGGTGTTTCCTTGGCTTGTTTTCGACTGTAGGTGGTTGATAAACTTGGACATTGCCAAACAGTTTTGTTATTTTTTGACATTTAGAGATTTCGTCAGATCGCTTTTCCTTGAGTTTGCGTTTTTTGGTATCCACTTAAGTACTTTCGTGAACTCATTGTTATTCCTCTAGGGTCTTGTCCTCTGTTAAAAAGGGGAAATAAATTACATTAGCCACAGCATGTCAACTTACCGCGACACTCCACTGTTACAACATCTGTGCTACTGACTTCTCAAAATTTTGGGTTTGTTGAAATAGTAATATTACAACAAAAAAAATTAATCAATTGGATGTTCGCCTTGCGACTACTGTCGCATGCTTTTGTGATTTGAAAGGAAAAAATGAACAGGATAGGTCTACTTTTCTGAGGAAAGCGATTTTTTCGTTTACGGCTAGCCTACATGGATACATTAATAACCCTTTAATTTTTATGTTAAAACTATTATTTTGTATTGAAATTAAACTATATATTAATAGTATTATTTTTTTTTTTTAAAAAACTCTCTTCTCATACAGTAGACCCAACATTTTTAAGCAATGTGGACTAAAGTCGCTTTTGGTGGCCCCTCCGGCATTAGGGCCCCTCAAGCTATAAGCTTCATTAGTTTCATAGTACATCTCCGCCACTGGCTATCCTTTATAAAAAAAAAAAAACAATTTCGGTCTACCATTACTAAAGAGACGCATAAATTCTTTGTGCATATTGTCTCTAGAAAATGACATTGCAAGGAAGCTGTCATATGACTAAAAACTGTACGTGAATATGTTGCTAGAAAAAAACAGATAAATAAGAGTATTTTGTAAAAATGCGCTTCATGCAAAGTTATGTTTCTGGTCAGTTTAACTTTTTCTACTGAGCACAATTCTTTGTCCTTTAACAAATGTATGTATTAAAAATATTTTATATGGTCCTCATTGCTAATGTTCTTATCTTATATGTTCTTGGTATGTCTTCAAAACGAAAAACTAATTCTGAATGATGGAGGACAATCATTAAAAATAGTTTAAAATTTAAAAAATCCCATATACCAAGGTGGTTAGTGGTTTACTGATCAGAACATATGCCTTCCAAGCAAATGTTCTGCATTCAACTCCCAGCAGAGTTGTTTCTTGTTTGAAAATCCATTCATTTGTCTTCAGTTTTTATGTGTGTTACTGTGGATCTACCATAAAGCTTGAACTTCAGGTCCTCCGTCCATTTATCTCTATAATACATGTCTTTCCCATCCTTACTTTTTTTGTGTTTTTTTTTTTTTAATAAAAGGGGCCCCTCCAAGAGTTCAAGCTTCAGGGCCCCCAAAATGTAGATCCGCCACTGGGTCTGTGTGTTTTATGGTGGGGGGTGTCCAATAAAGGATCTACCCCAGGTGCCAATTAATTTGAGTACACCTCTGCCTGGGGATTACTACAAACAAACACTGGATGAAATCAACATGCCATCTTAGGTCTTTCAGTGCACGAGGTGGGAACGGAGTAGGTGAGGCATATGGCAACAACCCACTTCTGTCAACGACAAACTGTTTGGAGATGTCGGGAACCTTGAGTTGACTACTGCCTTTATTAGAGTCATAAATGTGGAAGTCTGAAGGCGAACGAGGAAGAAGAAAAGAAGAAAAAAAAATTCCAGCAAGATAAAATATACCATCACGTTTAAGGCTTAGCCAGATCTGCTGGCTAATCTCTCTATGGCACTGTACCTTTTGACCCTTGACCTCGGACATGTTTTGTCTTACAAACACCCAAAAATGATGGCGACAATGTTGATGCTAATCGTTTCTTAAAGCTGTCTGCGCCGCATAGGGTCTAGGTCGTGATAAACTAACCATGACCTTCTTAGTTCCTTTCAGATATATATTGTGGAGTCGACGTGTTTAAAGGTCAGAGTTTAGTTTCATGTGTAGTAACATTTAAAAAAAATAAGTTTGACGCAATCAGTCTGCCGTTAACATTTTAATCCGTAACAATGTTCACAATTTTTTTATACAACGACACGAAGTTATGTGATTCTGCTCAAAATTGTGTATACTTCACCAGGTTCTGTGATCATGTTCACAGTTTTGTGTCAGTTCTCTAGGTCAGTGGTTCTCAACGTAGGACATATGCTCTCTTCCCCCCCCCCCCTCCCCCCTCTTCAGGGGGCCTTTCCATATTTCCAGGGGGCCACAGCAAGATGGTTAGTACCTTTTTTCCAGCTAAGAGAGACTATTAGGGGGCTGCAGAAGTAAATGTGTTTGTAAATGAGGCTCAGAAAGGGGCCGTTAGCAAAAAAAGACTGAGAACCCCTCCTCATCTGAAATGTAGTGAACCCAAGAGCTCAAAGATTCAAAACATCCAAACAACGCTCACATAAAAATTAAATAAAAGAGTTTTTTTTTTTTTTTAATAGCTTTGTTTCGTTTTCAAAGTGTAAATGCAAAAGTGGAAAACAATGTTCCACAGCTAAAATAAATTGCGCTTGAACTTTGTCTTTTTTCTAAACTTTTCAGACGTCACCTTGACTTTGTCAAGGAAAAAA
The DNA here is from genome assembly GCA_024509875.1 of Oreohelix idahoensis. Taxonomy (NCBI): domain Eukaryota; kingdom Metazoa; phylum Mollusca; class Gastropoda; order Stylommatophora; family Oreohelicidae; genus Oreohelix; species Oreohelix idahoensis. The sequence goes on from JAMPIV010022877.1 coordinate 19,448, forward strand.
ACAGTGGCCAACCTGAGGTTGTTTATATCTCCATAGAGTTTGTCCAATAATGGTTATGGTGACGACCATGTGTGCTGTCTCTGTTCCACATATGTTTCACTTTTGCAGCAGTTGTTCAGCAGTCATTTTATTAGTGTCACAGATACACTCGCCCTTACTAGTGTCACAGTTACACTCGCCCTTATTAGTGTCACAGTTACACTCGCCCTTATTAGTGTCACAGTTACACTCGCCCTTACTAGTGTCACAGTTACACTCGCCCTTACTAGTGTCACAGTTACACTCGCCCTTACTAGTGTCACGGTTACACTCGCCCTTACTAGTGTCACAGTTACACTCGCCCTTACTAAGTGTCACAGTTACACTCGCCCTTACTAGTGTCACAGTTACACTCGCCCTTACTAGTGTCACAGTTACACTCGCCCTTATTAGTGTCACAGTTACACTCGCCCTTATTAGTGTCACAGTTACACTCGCCCTTATTAGTGTCACAGTTACACTCGCCCTACGTAGTTCCCGGGGGGGGGGGGGGTCTTTAAAGAAACAAAGTAAAAATATAACTATTGCTCCATCAGGCCACATGACTAATAAGAAGTTGTGTACGACGCTGCCAATCTTATCATATAAAAAAGTTACTACATAAACTACCACTGCTTGAGCATGTGAATGCTTTGTGCAGGCTTCCTGCAAGGGGACCAGCTGCAAGGGTTGGTATATATACCGGACATTTTTTCTACTTCTTTATTTCTTACGAGTGCCTGAAAACATACCTTTATGTTTGTCTAATATTTATTGACTGTTTACAGGCCTCGGGTTTCCCTTCCTTATGTGTTATAAATGTTTATACCAGAGGTTTTCAAACTTTTTTGGTCCGCGGCTCCCTTGACCTGTGCATAAATCACCGCGGCTCCTCTCTATACTACGAAGATCTATATTTATTGATGGACCTTGGTGATAAAGACTGAAAATCTTGGTATATACAATGGTGATAAATTATATCCCTCTTGATGTGATTAAACTGATTGTAGTACATGCGCCCACACAGAGCAGATGATAATTAGGTTAGCTCTGTATTGTCCCTGTGTATAAAGTCTATAGTGAGTGGTATGAAAGGTACAGTCACTCACCCTGTACTGTCAAGCATAGATCAACGAATCAGACTAGTGTTCATTTCCAATTGACAGCACATCATTTATTTACACAGCAACATCAATCCGATACGATACACTACACAGGTACAATAGGATACACAAAAATCAATAATAATCAATTGCGCAGAACGTTACAGCTGTTCAGTATGATGTAAACCCTGTTTACATCTCAGTTCTAATGTTACATCAGTAAATTCACCAGAACGACTGCTGACACTGCAGTTACAAAACCCACCCAGGCTTAAATCTATATATACTCAAAAGACTGTCCGCTCTGTAGTCTATAAGTAATCTGGCCTACACAACTCCTGGCCTTATAATCTTTTCGATAACTCTCCCTTCATAAGGAACAATGGCCTAACTATCTCCTAGCGCCGTTCCTGCACAATAGAAATCTATCAGGGAGGTAAATATAATCCCAAAACATCGGCCTGTATACACCAAGGCCTCAGAACATGTCCTTAACATAAAGTACACCTTATCTTCTCTTATCTCATCTTATCTCATCTTATCTGCAGATTTATCACATCTTATCTGCCGATAAACACATCTACATAGGCAAGTACTAGTACACCTCGAAAAATGGCCAAATATCGTTCCCTTACACTACCCTTGGGAACACACACAAGATACTAGGCTGACTCCAGTCAACCGCCCAACTTAGACTGTCACGGGATGACACATCTCCCGCACAAACAGACACCGGACTCGGCTGTTCACGGACTCCCCGTGAGCTATTCACAGCCGGCCGAAACCAGTACAGAATAACCACATGACCAGCGCTCACACGCTTTCTGTACACTCTATTTTTTTTTTAACATATAAATGTTTTAAACAACTCACAATTAAACAAGCTAACAAGTGCGACAACCCTGAATTCACACTGTATAATCAGTATAGTACGTATCACTCCCCTTTGACCTTTACAGTTACCACCCGGTCCGGAGAAAAAAATGATTTATCATTTTTTTGAAAAAACTACATCACCGACAAATGAGGGGTCAGCTAAGCTCTAATATATGCTTACAACAATAGTTTTATCATAAGGTCAAAATAATACATCGCCAAATAATAAAGCAAGTGTACAATAAACAAATTACCCATAATAATCTGCTAAATACACCGAAATAATCATTTACAAACAAAGTTAAGTATTATTACTGTAGACCAAACATGACACAATAAATAGAAAGTAAAGTCAAGATCAAACAAAAGAAGCATGATCAGCACAGAAAATCAACAAAGAAATCGAAATAGGAAGAAAGATCCATAATACCTAATAGTAATAATTGAGCTAATCAATTCCTGCATGAAATACATAGAACTGTCATTAATAATTACATATACTAATCCATATTCCAATACGTAAGAATACAAAGTATGGAAGTATAAGAAGTGTAAGAAGTAAACGTATACAAATAGTATCAAGTAACATCCAGATGAAACATGGAAGCATAACCAAAGTATAGACCGCTTCCAAAGAAATGTAGTGAAACGAAGAATCATTCGAAAAGGAAGAAGGGAATTCAAAAGATGAATGCATAGAAAAAAACGACAACAATACATCCCAACAACAATCCAAGTAACTAACGCATAATAAATAATTTTAGCTAAATTACAAAACTTATAACTAAAATGATTTATCACAGGTATCACACAAAAAAGTGCGATATATAAAAATATCACAATCTGAAAAAAAAAATATTATTATCAACATATATTATTACATCCTTATTAAGCGCCTTGGCGCAGAAAAAATATAACAATGTAAAAGAAAAATACATTTCCCTAAAAAATTTACAATACAAAAAGTTTCTTTAAAGCTAAGTTTAAATATAAAAAATAGTATGTTTATTTTTCCTTGATTAAATCTTATAACTAATATTACCAAAATGAAATCAATGTCTTTTATTTAACCAAATGAATGACATCTAACAAAAAAGAATTCCAATACTTAAGTAGACTCATAATAAACACATACTAGTTTAAACAGAATTCAGCATAAAAAAGCACATGGCAAAAAAAATACCAGAAATCAATGTTTCAACATATGTTTACAAATACAAATATAAAAACATAAATAACACATACAAGTTTAGTTTCAAAATTACATTTCACAACACAATAGTTACTGCATATAACCTCTGTATATGGTAATATATTAATTAGACATAGCACCAGAATATAAGAAAAGAAAAAAATAAATTTAATGAATAACAAGACTCTCTGAAACAACTAACGCATATTCGACGCTAATGAGTTTGTGCATAGGGCTGGCAATCTCATCAAATCCAAAATTTTCCTAAGAACCAACGTTGCAAAACATATCAATGTTTGATGAATCAACTATCATTGCTTCAAACTTCACAACGTAGCACCTATGGTCATACATAATATGGTCTAAGTGGAATAGTCTTCCGACTAGCGTATGAAAAAATCACAAATCCACAATCTCATTACAAAAATTTAACTTAAGTCACTACAAAGTGTTATGTCATCATTTCATTGCAATCATAACACATGCAATGTTATCAACAAAACATCATGTAAATATGACAGTCACAACGTGTGCATACATATGAACATACACAATACCTTTAAGACATTATGTAATGTAAGTTACTATACAATACAGTAATTCATTAACCAAAAAATAAATTAAGTGTAAAAAACACTATAGCAATCTTAATAAACTAACTCCTAAACAAACAAAAAAAATAAATAGGTCACAAATCCGCGGTCCTCGATAGCATTCTGTAAAACTGCAACGGGGCGAAATGTCATACAACACCCGTGTCAACAGGCTGGCTGGGTTGCGCTTGACTAGACATCTGGTCACAGGTTGACCCCCCACATTCCTCCTCACAGTAAAAAATAACTTCGGTGCGAAGATTCTTAACAAGCCGAAATACTGTGGAAAAATATAAATGAAAATGTCTATTTTCAATCAACTTGTGTGAGATTTATTTTGAAGTAAAACGGAAAGTTAGTCTTACATTTACCCAAACGTGTGGCAGTGAAAACGTGATATGGTTTCTATATGTTGCCATCATTTCCTCGTCACACAGCAGATAACACAGAAGGCTAAGACATCCTGACAGAAATGAAGGTCATCACAACAGTAGGCTGAAATAAAATCCTACTCAAACACAACGAGATATCTCTAGAACCCAAAATGCATAACAAGTAGTAGTATTTGAAACAATACCCTTACTGTTACCTTGTTTACAACCAAGATTGTTCTTTTTTTGTGCAACATTATTATGATTAGTATTTCTACTTCTATAAAATTATCTGACCGATGGATTTTGTTGTGTTCTAGAATCATCATTATAAGGCTTATAACCTATATGGTGGTTATTTCTTTCACCAAAACTGTTTTTATTCTCCTTTGTGACAATATGCTTACTAAATTGATCAGCACTAGTGATAACAAAATTCTTATGGTTATCAACATGTTGAGTTTTATTTTGGGTACAAGTCTTACTAATAGCTTTGTCCCTTATTATTTGTTTATCAGTATTTCCATAATCAGAATAATGGTTGGTCTTTTTAGATCTGCCTTGAAATTTATCTCCATTTTTTTTGCAATCTATAGAACTGACTGTTATAGCAGAATTATCTTTGCTGGCCTGACGCCACGAGTCAGTAATGTTACCAGTAGTACGTGGGAAATTGTATTTGCCACGTAGTGATCTCCGTCCATCATGTTCGATTTTCGTCTCAGCAAAGAATGTATAGGGCTGGATCTTTGCTTGTTTTACTTGTTGATAAGCAACCTTCTGTCTACTATTGTCAACATTGACAGTAGACAAACCCTTAATACCTAAAACCACATATTACCAAAAACCTATAAACTCTATTTCTCAGTTCACTAAATCTCAGCATTTCTAAGTGAGATGTCTTCAGTTTGTTTCTTAATTAAGTTTTTAGATGTTAAAACCTTACTCTTCTCCTCCATGGAGTAATTTCTCAATATCTGGTCATTTCCTCTTTCTTAAAACGACAACTCCTTACTCTCTTTTCTACATCCTTTTCTTTATTAGTCCTCAACTGCTCCAAGTCCACCTTAAGTTCCTCAGTGTCACTATCATGGCTATTCCCAAGCTCATTAACATTCTCGGGAGGTACAAAATACTTTTCTTTAAGTCGTTGACTAACAATCACATTGTCACACAATAAGCCAGTAAGTGTTTCATTACATAATTTTTCCATAATTTCTTGGTTTGAAACTTTTTAATTTCTCACACAAATATCATTCTTCTCTTGAATTTCTCGAGTGAGATTACCCATTTACGCTATTCATTATGTTTCTATCTGAACTTCCAAATTTTTTTTACTTTACTGCCTGCAGAGTCTAATCTGTTTTATTACATTAGCAAGATCAAAGCTTGACTTCTGTAACTCACTTGTGAGCCTCGACACTGTCTCTTGTAATTTTTTCTTTTCAGAATCATCTTTTAAAAACTTCTCACTTTCCTGTACAGCACTCTTTTTGTTCACTTTTGTTTGTTTCTCAATATTCAATTCCCGTTTATGCAGGTCAGAAAACACACTGTTGTGGATTATTCTTGAATATACTTTGCACAATATGTACGTGTTCAATCTCTATATATTGTTGCACAAACACACGAATGTGCCGTAGCAAATCAACCAAATCCCTAGCCATTACAAAAATTACAAACTAACTTAAAGTTATGTTCAGCAAATGTACTCTAGGGATGCTGACACATTAATCAAAAAATCCTCCATCACCCATGCTCCAAGTCGTGGGCCTCTCAATCCCTTTTTATCTCTTCCTACCACCAATGCATACTCCAACATAGGTCTTATATCTGTAGGATCTACATCACACCACTTAGCATCCATATCAAAATTAATTATAATAAGTTTATGTCCCTGGAAATTTAGATATTAATTTCCACCCAACACAATAAATATTTCAATTCTGCAATTATTATGCACTACAAACCTATACTAAAACAGTTAATAGAATATATAATGTGTGATATGAGAAGACTTGATAGCATGCATACATAAACACAGTTTTCACAACAACACAACCACTTATCTTGCAAATGGCCTAGTTCCTCCTTTTCTTGTTACAATCGATGGGCATCAACATCAAAGATGACACAACATAAGCAGAGTCCCATGTCAACTCTCACTACACCCTGACACAGCATGCTATGTTGTCATACACAGCATTGGAAACTGGAAACAGTATGCTATGTGATCGTACACAGCACTGGAAACTGGAAACAGCGCAAGTTACCCACTTGTTCCCTCTGTCGTCGCAAAGGTACACTGTCTGTCACTCTTGTTGGAAAGAGCTACTTGATATTTCGCACTTGCATATAAAACTGGAACATACTGTAATTCTCATAATGCAGATATCGCTGATGATGATGAATCAGGACAGGTCGCCATAACCATGTCAAAGTTTACTTGAAAATTTCACTCCGAAACGTAGAACTGGAAACGTTGCGAAAATGTCATATGGAGGCATGTAAACACAAGACGCTTCACCGTGTCACCGATTAAAGGTCATGAGTGACACACAACTGTCTGTGTATTGTAGAGGCGTTGCCGATTACAGGTCACGATCAACACAAAAAATTGTAGAAGATTCGCCTTTGTTTCTTAACAATGTAGAAGTAAGAAAAGGCGTTATAAATCCAAGTCACGCCCACATAGGGCTATTCATTGCTCTTATAACCTTACCATGATACTGATAAAGTCTGATGCCCTTATAACGCGAATTCGTGGTCATTACGCCCGAAAGGTTGGCCCACCACTGATAAAGACTGCATAATTAATAAAGCTGCTGATAAATAAAGTCTACTTCCAGGGTAATTGGTACTGTTAATGTATATTTGGTAAAGTATATCTCTCTGTTGAGGTGATTAGACTGATTGTAGTACATGCGCCCACACAGAGCAGATGATAAATAGGTTAGCTCTGTATTGTCCCTGTGTATAAAGTCTATAGTGAGTGGTATGAAAGGTACAGTCACTCACCCTGTACTGTCAAGCATAGATCAACGAATCAGACTAGTGTTCATTTCCAATTGACAGCACATCATTTTTATTTACACAGCAAATAAAAAAAACAGTCAATGCCGATTACGATACACTAACACAGGTACAATAGGATACACACAAAAATCAATAATAATCAATTGCGCAGAGAACGTTACAGCTGTTCAGTATGATGTAAACCCTGTTTACATCTCAGATTCTAATGTTTACATCAGTAAAGTTTCACCAGAACGACTGCTGACACTGCAGTTACAAAAACCCACCCCAGGCTTAATCTATATATACTTCAAAAGACTGTCCGCTCTGTAGTCTATAAGTAATCTGGCCTACACAACTCCTGGCCTTATAATCTTTTCGATAACTCTCCCTTCATAAGGAACAATGGCCTAACTATCTCCTAGCGCCGTTCCTGCACAATAGAAATCTATCAGGGAGGTAAATATGATCCCAAAACATCGGCCTGTATACACCAAGGCCTCAGAACATGTCCTTAACATAAAGTACACCTTATCTTCTCTTATCTCATCTTATCTCATCTTATCTGCAGATTTATCACATCTTATCTGCCGATAAACACATCTACATAGGCAAGTACTAGTACACCTCGAAAAATGGCCAAATATCGTTCCCTTACACTACCCTTGGGAACACACACAAGATACTAGGCTGACTCCAGTCAACCGCCCAACTTAGACTGTCACGGGATGACACATCTCCCGCACAAACAGACACCGGACTCGGCTGTTCACGGACTCCCCGTGAGCTATTCACAGCCGGCCGAAACCAGTACAGAATAACCACATGACCAGCGCTCACACGCTTTCTGTACACTCTATTTTTTTTTAACATATAAATGTTTTAAACAACTCACAATTAAACAAGCTAACAAGTGCGACAACCCTGAATTCACACTGTATAATCAGTATAGTACGTATCACTCCCCTTTGACCTTTACACTTGGCTCATAATATCGAGCCCAACACTTTTCCCAAGCCACCGCCACGCCCTTAGCCGAGGGCCGCGACGCCCCTGGGAGCCACGACGCACAGTTTGAAAACCTCTGGTTTATTCAATACCAAAACCTACCCTCTGTCCTGTACTTACTGTTCTTAGTCTACTATAATTTACTAGACACAGTATTAAGGTCTTTGTCTTGTGTAGTCTGACCTATACTGTATAATAGGGGAACAACAGAAGTGATTGCTTCATTAATAGGCTGGACTGCCCATGGTAAATTTCCGGTGTTATGTGTTGCGTGTCGCACTAATGACCCGCCATCGAAGCATCATTTTTTAGTGATGCCTAGATGGCAGGGAGGATAGTGTGATTCGCTTGCATAGCTAGGCGGGGTTGTCGCACGGAAGGTCCTGGGTTCGAGTCATGGATACCGAGTCCTGGGTAAGCCACTCACGTCTGTTGTTTTTCTATTGTCTAGTTTTCTACTTCTTTATTTCTTACGAGTGCCTGAAAACATACCTTTATGTTTGTCTAATATTTATTTACTGTTTACAGGCCTATGGTTTCCCTTCCTTATGTGTTATAAAAGCATTTGAGAGCCATGAACATTTAATATTCCATTTTCAGACACATAATGAATATAACAAATTGATACTCATTGACTGATCACTTTACATTGACTGATCACTTTACATTGACTGCTAATCTCCTGTCCACATAATTAGACACACAAATTGGGCACACATCTGTCCGTCACTAGTGCCATTTTCTGTTCTAGTGAGATTTTAGGTATCACGAACTCACTAAAAGGGGTGTCAACATTTTTTCTTCCCGAGTGGTCTTGCCTTAAGACAGGCAGTGATTAGTTGTAATAATGTAATAGCCCTTTCAGTCATAACTGACTATGGGAATGCGCCCCTGAGGTGACACCCCTCAGCTGTTTATTTTCTGGTGCTCCTTTCGACGTCTTCTCCTCTCTTCTGCTTGTTCTGTGAGCTTCTTTTCGCCCAATCTGGGGTGGCGCCGTAAATAGCATCGCCACTTGGTGCGATCGGCAGCTTCATCCTCCCACGTTGCTTGATATATGTTCAGTGCCCTCATGTCTCTCTTGCACACATCTTTGAACCTCAGCTGCGGTCGCCCAACTGTTCTTTTGCCGTTTGCCAGTTGCCCGCAGAAGACTTGCGCAGTCTGCGCGGTTTAAGCAGTGTATACATGCTTTGAAGACCAGCACGTGACAGTACCGACATTTTTCACTTTATCTTTCCACGAAAAGCCGAGGATGTGGCGTAGACACCTTAAAGGGAAGGTATTGAGCCTTCTTTCTTACTTAGCATAGATTGTTCAGGTCTCGCTGCCATATAGGAGTGTGCAGGTGACACAGGCGTTAGATACCGCAGTGATTAGTTATATATATATATATATATATATATATATATATATATATATATATATATATATATATAATATATATATATATATATATATATATATATATATATATATATATATTGTCACGGCGTATTTCTAGGCCGTATTTCTTGATTGTTAGACGGTCGAAAGCCGTCCTGATAGTCACGTGATCAGCGGAGTCATGTGATCAGCGGAAGTAACAGAATGCGCAAGTCTGGCGTGAGTATAGTCAGGGGAGATTTGACTGCCATCCATTGCGGACGTAGTTTTTGGTATGCCAGCTTCGGCTGTCTGTGATATCTAGGAGAGTGACGCGGTGCCCGCCATTTGAGCCTTATTTCTAGTGTTAGCTATTTCTGCTATTAAGCATTCCAGGGAAGTGGTTATTTACTTAGCGCTGAGTTTTGGTACATGCTAAGTTACTGTCGTGCATTTTCATAGTCAGTGTTACAATGTAGGTTTTTCCCGCGTGATGGCGCGGTGTCCATTTTAGGATTGTGGTAGCCTGATCACCTTTTCTGTAGAGTGATATTAGTACATGAATTTCCTGTTGTGGCACGTATATAGTATAATGTTGTATTTTTCATCAGGCCATGTGTGGCCATGTGTTTAATTGAATAACGAGGTAAATGCTATTCATGAGCTTTATTCATATGTCACCCACTGTTGTTGTGTCATACCTCTGGCAATTCGAGCCCGTGTGTAGCTTTTGATATAAGTTATTTAGGCCAACAGTTTATAGTCTTAGTGGTGAAGGGGCAGGTAGCTAGCACGTTATTTCTCCCCCACCTGAGTTAGTATATAAAGGCTTGTATGATTATATATATATATATATATATATATATATATATATATATATATATATATATATATATATATATATATTATATATATATATATATATATATATATATATATTATTTTTTTATTTATTTTTTTTAAATTTATTATCTTCAAATAATTTGAGACTTACGTTAAATTAATGTGATCTTTGTTGGCACTGCATGTCAGTGACCACCTTTTCATAGATTAGGAGTGTATGATGATGTTCCTGCATAAAAACTATCATCCCATTGAGCATCATTAAGCCAGATCCTGTACAGTATTTAGATTTGATAATATTGGCTGCTAAAAATAATGATTCGCAATGATATCTGGAGCCAAATATTAATGTGTTAATAAGCGTCGCACTTTAAACAAAAAATTATGTATACCTTTCTTTTTTTTTCTCGAACAATTTGCTGCTTATTTTTTAAATTTTCCTCTGGCATCCAAATAAACCTTGGCGGGCACCGCGTTGAGTAACCATGGTCTAAAGGATCAAGATCTCTCACGAGTTGAGAGTAAACAATATGGCTGACGCAAACTTCTGCTACATTTTCTTCTCTCAACGTTCTGGTATCATCATCTCAACCCGTAACCCGTCATGGGTCGTAGGGGTACCATGGTGGAAGCATCAGCAGACAGGGTCCTCCACTGCTCTCTATCCTCAGCAATGCGTACAAGTGTGGAAAAACCGTGTCCTGCCCATTCTTTGATGTTATCAGCCCAGGATTTTCTTTGCCTTCCTCTTCTCCGTTTCCCTTCGACTGTTCCCTGGAGGATCATTTTCGAAAGGGAGTCATGACGAGTTACATGCCCAAACCAGGCAAGCTTTCGACGTTTCACTACTGACAAAAGTGGTTCTTGGTGGCCTGCATAGGTGTTTATCTTCTCTCTAACATATACATTTGTTTTGTGCTCTTTATAGCAAATGCGCAAAATTCTTCTATAACATTTATGCTCGAAAGCCTGAATCCTTCGTTCCGTATCTGCAGTGAGTGTCCAGCTCTCACACCCATATAAGAGAATAGATAATACAAGTGATTTGTATAATTTGATCTTCACAGGAAAACTGATGTGACTTTTCCAGATCACATTCAGTCTTGTCATGGCAGCTGAGGCCATCTCAATTCTTGTCTTGATTTCTTTACTTGATCTTCCATCACTACATATAGTAGACCCGAGATATTTAAAGGTGTTAACTTCTTCTAACGTTTGCCCATTTAACGTAATGTTGGTCGGAACATGTTTCTTATGGCTATTCACCAATATCTCGCTTTTTTTCTATATTAATTTCCATCCCATATGTTCTTGTTACTTTCTCCAGTCTAGAGGTAAGATCTTGAAGTTCTGATTCTGTTCCAGCTATCAGATCAATATCATCAGCAAAACGTAGATTGCAAAGAGGTCAGCCTCCAATTGATATGGTTGTTTTATAATCATAAAGAGCCTCCTGCATAATATGTTCTAGATATATATTAAAGAGCACTGGGGACAGGATACATCCCTGGCGAACTCCTACAGTTGTTTTGAAAAATTCTCCAATGTCATTGCTTGCAAAAAACAGCACTGCTTGCGTCCTTGTATAGTGCTTCAATGATATCTATGATGTTGGTATCAAAATTGAATTTTCTCATTATTTGCCATAAGCCTTCATGCCAGACTCGATCGAAGGCTTTTGTGAAATCGATGAAGTTATGGTATAAATCGTGTTGATGCTGGAGATGTTTTCGATCAGTAATCTAATATTGAAGATTTGTTCTGAGGTACTTCTTTTTGGTCTAGAGCCAGCCTGTTCCTCGGACAAGATTTCTTCTGATTTCTGTTTTATTCTGTTCAAAAGTATCCTTAACATCACTTTACTTATATGACTAATAAGGCTAATGGTTCTGTAGTTCTTGCACATTTTTAGATTTCCTTTCTTTGGAAGCGGTATTATTAATGACTGTGTCCACTCTTTTGATGGACGGGGAAGGGAATAAAATATATTTCAGAAGAAAAAAAGCAAATTATATACTCTGGTAGTAATGATAATCGTCACACAGAGGGAGTAGCCATCTTAATGACACAGAAAGCAGCAGCATCGCTTATCAGCTGGGTACCTATTAATGAGAGGCTAATATTAGCTAGATTTCAGACAAGATTTTTGTATGAATCAAAATGGCGAAAGACTTCTAGAACTTTGTGAAATATCAAACCTCGTTGTGGCAGACACCATCTTTCCACATAAGAATATCCACAAGATAACATGGAATTCACCTGATGGCAGAACTAAGAACCAGATAGATCACTTCTGCATAAGCGCAAAATTTCGCTCATCAGTTCAAGACGTCAGAGCATACAGAGGTGCAGAGATCGGAAGTGATCATAACCTCTGCATAGCTAAACTGAGAATTAAACTGAAGAAGTTATACCAACCGAATAAAAATAGAAGAATAGATGTACACAGACTGCAATCAAATGATATAAAGGAGGAATATAATGTCAAAATGAACAACTATTTCGATGGTTTAGGCAAAATTGACAATGATATCACCACCAAGACAATCGATACTAAATGGGAACAACTGAGAACAGCAATGACAGAAGCAGCTGTAGCGACCACCGGATACCTAGTACATAAAAAGAAAAAATGGATGAGAGAAGATACTTGGGATAAAATACAAGAAAGGAAAACAGCAAAACTTAAACTACTAGCGGCAAGTACACATAATGCAGTTGAATCTTGCAAACTAACTTATAACTTGTTAAATAAAGAAGTGAAGACAAAAACTAGAAGAGATAAAAGACATTTCATCAATGAACTGGCCGTAGAAGCTGAAAATGCTGCAAGAACTGGTAATAGTAGGTGCCTTTATCAAATTACAAAACAACTATGTCACCAGCCTACTGCTATGGAAACACCTGTTAAAGGTAAATTAGGGAATTCAATACCAACAGAAAAAGACAAATGAAGAGATGGGCTGAGCACTTCATGGAGGTACTAAACAGACCACCACCAACAGTAACACCTGATTTTAATAATGAAACACCCACAACCACCTTGCCAATAACTTGCGATGAATTCACGCTGGACGAGATCAAACAAGCCGTTAAAAGATTAACAATTTTTAAAGCTGCTGGAGTTGACGAAATTTCAGGGGAAATGATTAAAGCAGTTAATGACAACAACCTCTTGAGAATTTTAGATATTATAAATGAAGTATGGAGAGAAGAACAACCACCACAACAATGGAAAGACAGTATTATTGTAAAGTTACCGAAGAAAGGTGATCTATCAGACTGTAATAACTGGCGTGGTATATCTCTACTATCAGTACCTGGAAAATTATTATGTTGCATGATGTTAGAAAGACTTAAATTGCATGCTGACGAAAAGATCAGAGAAGAACAAGCGGGTTTCAGGCCGAAACGATCATGTATTGATCAAATATTCACACTAAGAACAATTATAGAAGAATCCGTGGAAATGCAATCGCCACTTATTATCACCTTCGTCGATTTTCAAAAAGCCTTTGATATTCTACACCGCCCATCATTGTGGAAGATACTTACAATCTATGGTTTTCCAACAAAATATGTGAATATAATCAAAGCGCTATATGACAATGCAAGATGTTGTGTTAGAACAAATAAAGGGAATACAGAATGGTTTACAGTAGAAACAGGGGTGAAACAAGGCTGTATTATGTCACCACTACTTTTTGGAATAGCTATTGATTGGGTTATGAGAAACTATACCCACTATGAACAATTAGGTATAAAATGGACAAATGGAAAATTCCTGGGGGACCTGGATTTCGCAGATGATTTAGCATTCTTAAGTTCAACACCCAGACAATCCCAAGAAGCAGTAAATAATTTGTGTCATCTCTCGGTTAAAATAGGTCTCCAAATAAATGCCACTAAAGCTATGAACTTTTCTAACGAGACCTTTGATATCATCTTGAACGGGGAAAAACTACAGAAAGTTGAAAGTTTCAATTATTTAGGCAGTAAAATGACTCAGGATGGTGACACAACAAGAGAAATCCATACTAGAATTGCTTTGGCAGCTAGCGCCTTCAATAGATTATCTAACATTTGGAAATTACGATCATTGAATATACATACCAAGCTTCGTCTGTTTAATTCAAATGTTATCTCAGTGTTAACATATGGCTGTGAGAGTTGGAAAATAACAAAATCATTGGAGAACAAGCTGAATACATTCGAGAACAAATGTCTTAGAAAACTCATGAACATCAGTTGGAAAGAATTCAAGACTAATCGACAAATAAAAGAAGACTCTAGGCAGAAATATGTCTCCGACTATATAAGGAAAAGACGATGGTCATATATCGGTCATGTCCTACGAATGCAAAACAACAGAATACCACTACAGGCGCTCACTTGGGTTCCTGAGGGTAAGAGGAAAAAAGGAAGACCAAAAGAAACACCCAGAAGAACAATAATAAGAGAAGGAAGAACGTTGGGCCTAAATAATGTGCAAGAGCTAAGAGGAGTGGCGTCACAACGAACAACCTGGAGAGCACTGGTTTCTGCCTTATGCGCCGTGTTTGGTGCTTAAAGAATTTATTATTATTATTATTATTACATCTTCTGGCAAATTGTTGTCATGATTTTTACTATATCTGTTCCTCCATATTTCAAGAGCTCTGCTGGGATATTATCCACACCCGGTGACTTCCCTCCTTCTGGTATAGCTAGGCGCATTTCCCGTTTTACAGTTCATTGGTTCAGCTGTACAGAAAGGAAGTAGCAGTGTTCTTCCGACAACGATTGAGAGAAGGACTTCTCTTGTCTCTTCCCCATAAAAACATATGATTGTAGCCTTTGTGTGATCATCCTAGCCACGCCACTAAACAGTTACGCTGCAATGACCACAAAAAGATTCTTTACACAAGGAGTAACGGTAAATGTAGTCATAGATCAGATACTGCCGTAGGGTATTGAAGTGTTAGAGACTTCCCCATACAAGGTGCAACATAATTAGATGGGGTACCCAGTTCCCTTCTTCGCTGCCTTTTGCATTTCCTAACTCTAGATCAATCAGGTACCCATTTACAGCTGGTTAGTCTGGAGCGTGACGCTACCAGGTTCCGATCACAGAACCCTGTAACTTTGCCATCCGAGAGGCCAGCGCTCTAACTGCTGAGCTTATCGGTGGTTCACAAGAAGTATCAGAAACAAATACGCAAGACTGATCTATGAAAGTGCTTATTGCAACTGTCATAAGCTCACTAGTGTCATTGCCCCTTAAAAATGGTCCAACGTAATCGGATCGCATTTCTCGTAACGTGGCGTTTGATTACCTTTGAGGATCGCGCATGTCAGCCCGAAAAAAATTTTCAAGCTTGGAAAGATACAATCTTTTGTTTGTATTGAATTACACCGAAATACATGCATGTGGTGAGGCAGGAACGGGCGGAAAGCGCAGATAAACATGAGGTTATATGAAGTAAATAAATGTAAAAAAAAATGAAGTACATCGAAGTAATTAGTGTACGCTTGTCATAAATAATTATTTTTAATGTAAAATTGTTTTGGTTCGAAATCCAATTTGTTATTTTCTATTTGCAAGTCCTGAATTCTGTAACGATCTCTCCTTAATGTGCTTACCTACACATACACACACTCATACACACATATATTCATATGTTGTCACATATATGCATTCCTACTGTTCAGCTTCCTGAGGAAAATAGGTCCTCAACGTGAGCACGTTGTTTTATTTATTTTGATGACGAGAAATATCCCATTCAACCTCTGATGGGTTACAATTAGGATATATATATTGTTTTCAATTCCAATTAATATGAATAAATGTCGATACTTGAAAGTGGCATCATATCTGTCAAATCACTGTAAATAGGTCAAATCAAAATGACCAATTTTGCTTGTATGTAAAGAAAAAAAAACCAAACAAACATAAACGAGATCAAACAAAACACAAAAACAAACAAACAAACAAAAACACCAAACAAAAATAATACTCAGGTGGAGGGATATAAAGGCCTGGTGTTTCCAATTTGATATTTAATGGACTTTCACTTGCCGTAAGTCATATGTATTGTAAGAACATCATCAGACCTTCACAAGCCATAAGCCATATGTATTGTAAGAACATCATCAGACCTTCACAAGCCATAAGTCATATGTATTGTAAGAACATCATCAGACCTTCACAAGCCATAAGTCATTGTCATAGGAGAAACATTCACTAAATTTTATAGTGGCCACACTGGAGAGTGACAATACCCGTCCAGCCGGTTTTGGCTAGAGCGGAAGCCGGAAGAATCGGTTTGGCGCAAGGATTATTCTTGCGATGGCCGTCGTCCTGTGAAGGACGTGTTTTTTTAGTTGCCTCTGTCAGCAGTTGTGCTGGGAAGTCTACGGATGCCAGTTTGTTCATTCTTATTGATGTGTGTATATGTTCAGGAGTAATTGATTCGTCACAAGATGGTATTGTGGTTTCTAGTGATTTTCTCCTGGATATCAGTTATTTGCAATTACGTACTGTGCTTTGTAAGAAGTGCATTCCGCCTGTGAGTGATAGTCATCTGTCCTATCTGTTTGCAGCGTTGTATATTTTGCTCTATTGCCATGTATTGTTTACTGGGTGTCTGTCGTGAAATTCTATATCCACATATATAAATTAAAAGGTACATGTAAAGCCTAACACATAAATTCGATAAAAGGAAAGAAGAATGGTAAAGAACAGTGCTGTCACAATGACTGTACTCGAGACCCCTTTTTATGCTTCGTCTGCATATTCTCACGCTTTCACGTTGATAGTAAAGCCTACTGCATCAATACACGCTTTCTACAATAACACGTGTACTGCATTTCTAAGAAAAACCTTGAGATACGCAAGCTGATTAATGACCTAAATTAATACTAGCATTAATTACACTACGTTACCATAAACGAACGGACAGATGGACTTAGGATAGAAAGAAAGGGAGGGCTGAAAGCAGGAACGCATGCAACACTAACCCGCGTCTCGCGATACAAAATTAATGCCATCACGCGTGTAAGGCCACAAGCACTAACTTTTTTTCAAATGGACAGTGATAAAAAAACACTACCCATACGAGAGTTAGGTTTTAAAAACCTGAAAAATGCTTATTAGGAAATATGACATTATACTGGTTTACGTTTGAAAGCCTGACAGTACCCAGACACCACATCGTATCGTAGTGAACGGGAGGTAGAAGAAAATGCATATTTTGAACGCAGCCCCTTAGCCCCATAAAATGTATATAGTTGGGTTCCTTAGGACTTGCTGACAAAGAATATGTTAAGTGTTACGCAAATAGTCTAGGAATTAACAAATTATAGCCAAAAGGAAATAGTGAGGGTGTCAGACAACACCAAATAATAATCGCACAGTGGCATGTTTTGGAACCACTATTTTACGGGAAATGGGCCACCATGTAAAATCCTATTTGATTGGATAGAAGTAAATGTAAGGCTAAACACGATTAGTCGGGCTACAAATACTAATTCTTTGTTGTTAGGGAAACGTGAGTAGGAGTACTTTTTTTTGAAAAGCTGTGTAAACATGGCCCGATTGGTTAGACCCGCCAATATAGGCAATTAGGAGCGTCAGTTCAGTGCTACATTTTTCAAATAAACTTACTAAAGAAACAGTGCGTTGAGAGCCAGTGCATATTTTTCTAAATAAAAGCCTGGGACATCGGCAGATCGAAATTGTGCTATATTCATTGCCAGTCAACGTAACTGTGTATTATTTCCATGAATTGTGGTAAGCTTGATATATTCAATATCTTTTTAATGAAAATTGAATGTAAATTGATAATTTATGTCTATATATGTGTGTGGTTCAGTGGCGAACATGAGGCAAAGCCTATATAGTGCTCCAACCTGAACAGAAGGTGTCGGAGAAAAGTAAAACTGCATGGAATTGCCAAACAGTACACTGACACCTATCTTATTGACTAGAAAGAACTAATGCTAGGGGCAACAACAAATTGCAGATGGCGTCATTTGTAGAACATTGCTGTTTCCGTTAGCATTAGGGAGGAGTCTTCTTCTTCTTCCATCCTTAGCCATCAACCGGCAAAGCAGTATGTGGCCAGTACGCCTAGTGGCGTCTTAGGGCAACAACAAATTGATCAATCTATCGCTGTTTCCACCACGCCTAGTGGCGTCTTTGTGGAACAAAAACAGACCAAACAATCTATCATTGTTTCCGTAATCAGATTGGTTGGCAAGCAGGTGATCAGCCCACTGATAAGGGTGGATTTGAGCTGAAGTGGTAACTTGCCACCCTTATCGACACCTGGTATTAAAGTGCAAGATGTAGGTGTCTTCTCTGATTTAGGATGTTGCTGTGTATGTGGTAGTGGAACAGTTCACAGGGTTATCACACAGGCAACATGACGTGTAGAGTCATAGAAAGGGTAACTTCGTTGTATAAGTTTCTTTCATTTATTGCACGCCACAAAACAGTCATGATACTTATGACATCAACATAGTTAACGAGTTCAGCAAGATGATATGGCACATTGAAAACAATTTCTGTAGTCAGCAATGACAGCTGTTGTATATATGCGTCATAAGACATCACAGTTCAATAGATTCAGAAATTCATAAATCATAGAGTTCTAGTTCGTGAAGCTGTATAAATAATAATAATTTCTATAACTTCTGCAACAGTGTCAGCTACAGATCTTCAATGTTCCTAAACAATAATAAATGCTCCCATTCTGATGCTAGCAGATCAGTTGTATACAATAAGTCCGTTCACTGTCTGCACGTGAATAGCATACATGGGCTACTGGTCAGCTCAACCTTTATAATGTTCCTAAGTCTAACCATCTGACTTGGACGTGATCTCTGATATAACGAATCCTGGAACACAGACAATAGTCTTGTTGGTCTAGAGCGACCCATATATATTTAACTAGTTCAGGTATACAGATACCGGTGACTTAATCCTAGTCAAAGTACCTCTCCATTTTGCATCACACAGGCGAGCAAATAGGCGACAAAATGACGAACCTCTAGATGATAGCATAAAGTTCGATACAAGAGGAATTACCTTATTTCGGAAAATCAACCATGAACATATGCCTCCAGGCAGGCGTGAATAATACTGGGAAATAGTCTAGTTAGCTAACTAACTCACAAAGACACTGTATTTCCCTCAGAAAATCACAAGACGCAGTTGCGTCTGCTCGCTTCTTAAACCATTTCTCAACTGCCGAACTGGGCGGAACACACAGAACGAACTCCCAGCTTTTGACATGCGCAGAACGACAATCTCTGAGTTGCCGTTCACAATAAGACGATTCTAAGAACATTCGAGATAAAAGTCTTACACAGTCGCGCCTTTTATGGTCATGAAAAGAAGCGTTAAGAAAGGTTTCAGACATCTACCATAGTTGACTGGTACTACCAAATAAGGAGATGTGGTCACGCTTCGTTCAAGAAATTATAGACCGAACGTGTCTCTATACAAGAGAAGGCAAACTCCTAAAAAATTGTAGTTTCGATAACTCGGATTATGTCCCTTTGACCATAGAAAACATAATACACACTTCAGTCAAAAAATGATCATACATATCAAAAAATGTTTATACAAACGAAAAATAATAATGATCCGTGCGTAACATTACCGCACCCTCCCTGGAAAAAAAAAATGAAACATTTTTTTTTTTTAAATCCTGGAGCCGGAAAAAATCTAGGCTCCTAACGCACGTATGATGCGTGGATATATACCTAACAAATTAGCTCAACGCATGGAGCGACACTGAGATCATATCTCAGATCCTTAGAGAAAAATTTATCTAAGTATACGCTGATATATTCCAGGAAGGTGCCACCAACACACGCCACAATGATGGCAACAACATAATGACAATCAAATTATTCTCATACCAATATATGAAATTAAATATATTATGTGTTATCATACAATGTGTTGCAAATAGCGGTGTAATTTACTAATATACCGCACTATATTATTACATTATATAAAGTAACAGTAATTAATAAGTAATACATGTGTTGATCTTCGGTGACATAAAACATTCAATAGAAGAAGATGTGGACATCATCCGCTCCCAATGTAGGACAGGACTTGATATCCTCAAAGTTCCACAATGGACATAAACTCGCAGACTTCAATGATGTGCTGCGAAAATATCAATAACACAAATCTTAAAGACAACTGGTAAATTTCTTAATACAATCCTGAAAATAATTTATTTAAATGTGGCCGAGTGATCTTTTGGCCCGTATATCACTAACTAAGCCTTCTTAGATAATTACATGGTACAATGTTATAAATTTCCCTCAAAAAAAAAAAGTGAGACAAAATCTACTAACATGTCATTATAACATTGGACTGTATATCAGGAAATATATATATATATGACAGAAGAATCATGTGGAATCGTGTGGACATCTGGACAGAATGTCTGCCATTACATTATCCGAACCACGGATAGCTCGAACCGAGAAATGAAATGGTTGAAGAGCTATGGCATAACGAGTGGACCTCGAGCTCTTCAAGTTTTTGCTCTGAATAGCAGTAAGCGCTTTCTGGTCGGTTTCCACAATGAAATGTGCGCCTAGAAGAAATCTTTGTAACTTTAGAATAGACCATACCATAGCCAATAACTCACGGTCTAAAACCGAGTAATTCTTTTCTGCAGCATTTAATTTCCTAGAGATATACATCACCGGATGCAAAGTATCAGAATACTCCTGCATTAGTGCTGCCCCAATCCCTGTTGACGAGGCGTCACTTCGAAGAACAAAAGTCTTCTCAATAGTAGGTAACTTAAGAATAGGTGGAGATGAAAATAGGGCTTTAACCTGGTCCAATGAGGATTGACATTCTTTAGACCAGCGGATCAGATTAGGCGACCCTTTCTTCAATAAAGTAGAAAGCGGTGCCATAATGGAGGACAGATTCGGAATGAATCGTCCGTAGAATTGAATCAAACCTAATAGACTCCTTACTTGTTTCTTCGTCTTAGGGACCGAAATGTTAAGTATTTTTGAAACATTGTGGTCCTCTGTCTTTAAAAGACCATGACCAACCCGATGACCTAGGAAAGAAATCTCGCTAAATCCTATAAAGGCTTTAGAGGGTTTTGCAGTCAAGTTATACTCGCGAAGAGTAGACAGTAATTCGTATAAACCCAAATAATGATCTTCCCAAGAATCACTGAATAGACAGATATCATCTAGGTATGCTATGACATCTGTACGATATGCGAGAATTCGCCGCATCATGCGTACGAATGTAGCAGGGGCGTTCATAAGACCAAAAGGCATGAAATTCCATTGGAATAAACCCCTAGGTGTAGAAAAAGCTGTAAAAGGTTTGGCACGTTCAGTTAGCGGGACTTGCCAATAACCTTTAGACAAATCTAGTTTGGTAAAGAATCTAGAATTAGAAAGTTTATTGAGTAGCTCTTCTAATGAAGGCATAGGTTCAGCATCGAACTTCGTAACTTGGTTCAATTTGCGATAATCTACGCAAATGCGAATGTTATTATCCTTCTTTCGAACAATAACCATAGACGAAGAGTATGCTGAAGTGGATGGTTCAATGATTTGCAAACGTATCATTTCATCCAACTCTTTTTCGACTTGAGACTGGAAATGGATAGGTATTGGATATGGTCTGACTCTGATAGGATTGTGATCAGTTAGCACAATGTCATGTTCTATGACATGTGTGTGCCCCGGGATGTCTGTAAGAACATCCTGAAATGTTTGCAACATCGAAGAAACTTGTCGATGTTCCTCAGCGGAAAGATTTGGAGAAACGGTCACGTTTTTCCAAGATTCCGTAGAATAAAGTGGGACCATAGAAAGAGGAAGATTGACATCAGAAAAAGTAGTTTCCTCATCCTGTATAACTGACAGAGATGAGTACTGACCATGAGTTGCTTGTGAATTGCCCGTAGCCTGGAAAATAGGCTGCAAATAGTCAGGTCTTTCATAAAATTCTGTGAGCATATTTATGTGGAAAGTTTTATGCTTTCCATCAATATCGACAACATAGTCGACATCAGAAATTTTGGAGACTATTGCATATGGACCTTTCCATGCAATTAGAAGTCTGTTCTCCCTTGAAGGAAGTAGAACGAGAGCTTTGTCACCTGGACAAAGTTGTCGTAGACATCTATTCTTATTTGCAAACTGCCTTGCCTTTTCTTTAGCAAATTCTGAAGACGAAGTTGCTAGTTTGCATGCCTCGATGATCTTTTGCCTAAGAGCAATGACGTACTCATAAGAAGATTGAGTCTCATCGCTAATATTATCGGCAGTGATTAGATCGTGAAGTAAAGACATAGGGCCGCGCGGTTGCGCGCCAAAGACAAGTTCAAAAGGGGAAAACCCCGTATGTTCATTGGGGACCTCTCTATACGCAAAGAGAGCCGCGGGTAAGACCCTGTCCCAATCCTGAGGATGATCCTCAGTTATTTTACCAAGTAAAGTTTTCAGAGTCCTATTTAAACGTTCGACCAACCCATTAGACATTGGGTGATAGATACTGCTGAGAGACCTTTTAATGTGTAGCATAGACATTACCTGTGACATAGTGTCTGATATAAGTTGAGTGCCATGGTCTGACAATATTTCTCCGGGAAAACCCAAGCGAGAAAATATCAGCCAAAGAGCGTCTGCGATATCAGCAGTTGAGATGCTCTTGAGAGGTATTGCCTCTGGCCAACGTGTGCACATATCGACACATGTAAGGATAAATTGATGTCCTCTAGCCGACTTAATTCTAAAAGGACCGATAATATCTATTGCCATTTTTTGAAAAGGGCGAATAGGAATGTCAGCAGCCTGGATAGGCGCAGCATGTCGTGGTCCTTTAGATTTGACCTCCTGACATACCTTGCAAGAGCGACAGTACATTCGTATGTCCTTGCTCACAAATGGCCAAAAGAAAGCCGCAAGAACCCTCGACTTTGTACGGGAAAAACCCATATGTCCAGCACATTGCGAGTCATGAGCATGTTGCAATATTTGCAATCTCATGCTCTTAGGCACAAGAATTTGTGAATGAGTGGACGTAGTCGAGTCTTGTACCATACGTACAAGTACGCCGTTCTTCATAGAAATCCAAGATTTCCTATTAGTGTTCTGATTAGGATCACCTTTTTTTGCTAGAATGAAGAATTTTTGTAAAGAAGGATCTTCTTCTTGCAATTTGATAAATGAGTCACGTGTAATAGTCAAGTGACTATCTTGGTCATTTACTTCATCATTATTAGTTAATGAAGTTTGAGGTGGATCCAGAGCATGTGCTCTTGTGACCACCGCATTGGTAGCTTCAATGTTTTGCTCTTCCCAAACAGCAATCTGCTGTGGGGTACATTCCCTAACTCCGTGAATACGACCAATAATAAGGTCCGCAATAGGGTTTGGAAGTAGACACGCGTGGACCTCTCCCGTGAAGAAAGGAGTAGCAATGTGTATTATAGCAGTAGGATACTTTTCTAACGTGCCACCAAATGTGACACATTTGATGACTTTTCCTGTAGCACAGGATGGATCTACAAGAGATTGCCTAACGCCGACAGTAGTACATCCAGAATCAAACAACACTGAGACTGGATTACTATTTACTAGCCCCTTATGTAATATAAGAGAACCTCTCCCATCATGAGCAACATTAGCAGGAAGAGCGGGCAAAGGATGACCACAGCTTAGAGTACTAATGGTTTTCGGATCAAATAAAGTACTGCATTGGATACATTTATTTGCCCTACCAAAATCAAAAGATGAGCATCCGATAGCATTATGGTCTTTATCATTATTAACCTGTTTATATGCTCCCTGAGATTCTTGTTGAACAGAGTTTGTCTGTTGATATCTTTTTCTCTTATGTTGCGATCTACCGCGACCATTATTGCCTCTGCAATTATCATTAAAGTCCCTACTGTAATTTTTATCCTGGTTTGAGTTCCAGTTTCCATAACTGTCATTACTATCTCTATGCTGTTGAGAACCTCTATTATCTTGGTATTGAGGTCTCTGCATAAAATATTTCCCTCTATACCGATTACCTTTGTGAAAATTTCTAAAGTTAACCGGAGTAGAATAACGTGTAGTATTCGGTTGTCTCCAGTTCTGGGAAGAAGAATCACCCTGGAATTGATCACTATGGTTCTGGGCATAATTACGATTACTCTTTTTATTGAAATTTTTCTGGCTACCCTGAAATTTACGCATAAAATTTGGGCCATAAGGTGCTGCCGAAGCAACTGGCAGACCTTCTTTCACCTTAGAGTTACTAATGGTTATGTGCGGATGCGCAGTAACATACTGGCTACAGTATTCTTCCATTTCTTTTATGTTTTTAGGCTTACGCTCATGAAGAAAAGATAGAAAAGCTTCATTAACAGAAGACATAACCTTATCTCTAAGTAGTAAATCCATAAGAGCTTCAAATGTATTTTCTGTCTTAGACAACTCAACCCATCGTAAAAAAGTAAGACGGATGCCTGAGATGAATTCAGAGAATTCAACTCCAGTTTCTGGTAACATGGTTTTAAATTTAAGACGATATCCGTCCTCGTTAAGTTGGTACTTCTTTAACAATGCCGCCCTGACAACCTCATAGTTGTTTTTGTCAGGCACATCTACCATACTCAACAAAGTCAAAGCATCACCTCTAAGTATCTTGGACAGATGATACACATATAATGTTTTATCTATATTATGCACATTACATGCACTTTCAAATCTATCTAGATAAAATGTTATATCATCGATTGAGGGATTAAATGCTGGTAGATTAAGCTTGAAATCCTTAGCATTAGTCTTATTTGACACCTTATTTGCATCATTAGCATTACCAGTGTTCAATAACTTTAACTTCTCTAACTCTAAAGCTAAGACTTTTTCATCATGTTCCATTTTTGCTTTTCTCTCATCAGCCTCTCTTTGTAACCTTCTTTCTTCCGCCTGTAACTTTTTTTCTTCAGCCTCTATTTCAAGTCTCTTATTTTCAGCTTCTTTTTCAAGTCTCTTATTTTCAGCTTCTTTTTCAAGTCTCTTATTTTCAGCTTCTTTTTCAAGTCTCTTATTTTCAGCTTCTTTTTCAAGTCTCTTATTTTCAGCTTCAGCCTGAAGCCTCTTCTCCTGAAATTCTGCTTCTCTTTTTTGTTTTTCCATTTCCATTTGAAATCTTTTTTCCTCCACCTGCATCTGCAGTTCTTTTGTTCTATTTCAGCCTCTATTCTCTTTTGTTCAGTTTGTTCTTTCATTTTCTTTTCTTCCGACTTCAATGCCTTGGCATATTGAACAGTCGCAAATTCTTCTAATTTATCACCTGTCTTCCCAAGGGCTTTACCCTGCTCAATAAAGTACTCAAATGTAGACATGATGTCTAAAATGTGAGTACAGAACCTGAAATAATTAATTATCTTATTTCAATGTTAAATAGCAACAAGACTTAATAAAGTTCTTGTATAATCTCTATGTTGAACCCAATCTCTGTGGGAAACAGGAGTTGACACCAACTTGTATTATCAAATGTATAATAATATCACAAGTCACCTCTTAATTAACAGTGCACTACTCAAATCAGTGCATAACCATCAGTTATTTATCATAACTGCACTACAATAGTGCATAAGCAAAAAAACACCAGTTAGTTATGATAAGTGCACTATAGACCAATAGTGCATGAGCATATATTAACAATAGTGAAAGCTAACTATGCAAGAACTATGTAAACAATAACAAGACAATGTAAACAATAACAAAGGTCACCAACAATGTAAACAATAACAAAGATCAAAGTCAATGTAAACAACAACAAAGATCAGAGTCAATGTAAACAATAACAAAGATCAGAGTCAATGTAAACAATAACAAAGATCAGAGTCAATGTAAACAATCAACAAAGATCAAAGTCAATGTAAACAACAACAAAGATCAAACAATACGAAAACATTCGCATAAGTCAAATACACAAACAGCAAAACTAAAAAGAAATATGCGAAGATATGACTAACAAATGACGCTACAGTGTATACACAAAAATATACGTAAAGAACTGAATAATAGCAAAGGGGAGACCTACAAATACAAACAATCGAAATCGAAACTAAAAAACACAAAGAAAGAGAGAAAAGAAAAAAGAAAAAAAATATATATATATACAAGAAACAAAAATAAAGCACAACTCGTCACAACTAAACAGATATAGCAACGATTGTCGCTAGCAAATTTCACTGTAGGAAATTCGCACAGTCCCTAACGAAAACGCTAACAGTAGAACCTCTGTGACGTGGTATCTTCTACTGCAAGACTCCGCCCAACCGAGAAAACCCGCTGAAATATAAACATATAAATATACAAATAACAAATAACATATAACATATAAACATGTATCATGAAAACAATAGGAGAAAGTGTGAAAGTACAGAAGGCTCAGTTAGAACATAAGGGCACAGTTCACAAACAAAACAGGCCACTTAACTTCTATAAATCCAGCGTCAGCACGGTGCAGAACAGGATGTAATCAGCATTCTGAGGATAATGATCCAACGTTGATTAACTTCTGCTCCCATAAACAGCCATGACGAAGGAAAAGAGCTTCTAATACTGCAACAGTTGTTACGGCACTTGACCTTCTGAATCTTCTAAATTGATTTAACCGGCACTTGACCTTCTGAACCCGCAACAGTACCCCTGAGACCGGAACAGTTGTTACGGCACTTGTCCTTCTTTTCACCAGATCAGGAAATCCATTCGCTCGGTACTTGTCCTTCTAATTTTACATAAACTTCAATATTGCCGAGCAGCGCCGGGTAGTTTCAAAATCAGCAACTGTCAGAAAATCCGGATACTTTCAATAAAATTTCTTGTAAGGTGGTAGTTGATGCTGTAGTTGTATCTAGTATGATGATGATGTCTGGGTTTGCTGACCCCCTTGATAGCTGGAATCAGAGTGAACCAACCTATGGCCACCAAAAATGATATGGTGCGCCAAAATATCAGATGATAGAACCAGCTCTGGCCACCAAAAATGATAAGGGTGGATTTGAGCTGAAGTGGTAACTTGCCACCCTTATCGACACCTGGTATTAAAGTGCAAGATGTAGGTGTCTTCTCTGATTTAGGATGTTGCTGTGTATGTGGTAGTGGAACAGTTCACAGGGTTATCACACAGGCAACATGACGTGTAGAGTCATAGAAAGGGTAACTTCGTTGTATAAGTTTCTTTCATTTATTGCACGCCACAAAACAGTCATGATACTTATGACATCAACATAGTTAACGAGTTCAGCAAGATGATATGGCACATTGAAAACAATTTCTGTAGTCACAATGACAGCTGTTGTATATATGCGTCATAAGACATCACAGTTCAATAGATTCAGAAATTCATAAATCATAGAGTTCTAGTTCGTGAAGCTGTATAAATAATAATAATTTCTATAACTTCTGCAACAGTGTCAGCTACAGATCTTCAATGTTCATAAACAATAATAAATGCTCCCATTCTGATGCTAGCAGATCAGTTGTATACAATAAGTCCGTTCACTGTCTGCACGTGAATAGCATACATGGGCTACTGGTCAGCTCAACCTTTATAATGTTCCTAAGTCTAACCATCTGACTTGGACGTGATCTCTGATATAACGAATCCTGGAACACAGACAATAGTCTTGTTGGTCTAGAGCGACCCATATATATTTAACTAGTTCAGGTATACAGATACCGGTGACTTAATCCTAGTCAAAGTACCTCTCCATTTTGCATCACACAGGCGAGCAAATAGGCGACAAAATGACGAACCTCTAGATGATAGCATAAAGTTCGATACAAGAGGAATTACCTTATTTCGGAAAATCAACCATGAACATATGCCTCCAGGCAGGCGTGAATAATACTGGGAAATAGTCTAGTTAGCTAACTAACTCACAAAGACACTGTATTTCCCTCAGAAAATCACAAGACGCAGTTGCGTCTGCTCGCTTCTTAAACCATTTCTCAACTGCCGAACTGGGCGGAACACACAGAACGAACTCCCAGCTTTTGACATGCGCAGAACGACAATCTCTGAGTTGCCGTTCACAATAAGACGATTCTAAGAACATTCGGGATAAAAGTCTTACCCAGTCGCGCCTTTTATGGTCATGAAAAGAAGCGTTAAGAAAGGTTTCAGACATCTACCATAGTTGACTGGTACTACCAAATAAGGAGATGTGGTCACGCTTCGTTCAAGAAATTATAGACCGAACGTGTCTCTATACAAGAGAAGGCAAACTCCTAAAAAATTGTAGTTTCGATAACTCGGATTATGTCCCTTTGACCATAGAAAACATAATACACACTTCAGTCAAAAAATGATCATACATATCAAAAAATGTTTATACAAACGAAAAATAATAATGATCCGTGCGTAACACCCACTGTGCGAAGTTTTTACGGGATGGGGTAAACAGCCCCATGCCCATACCCTCCTTAGTCGCTTTTTACGACATGCGTGGTAGGGTGCAGTGTTACTATTCTTTGCTCCCCTTTCGGGCCCCGGTAACACACGGGTGTCGGGAGGAGTATACTGGTGTAAATTGTTTCAGATGAAGATAGCAGTTGGCCTACCGCTCTGAACTCAGTGTTTGTTATGTATTGTGTTCAGTCTGGAAATAGATTATAAATTAGTTCTGAAATAGGAGGTACAACCTTCTTGTTTCAGGGACCGTGGTCCTATGTTATTGAAGAAGCAGCACCTGGTCTGAGCTTTGCTGAATCTAGAGGCTGACAGCATACTCCTGGGTCCAGATAGCGACCAGTGAGGTGTCTCCAGAACACAGGGAATCTATCGAGCAGAGGAGTCTTTTCCTGCCGCCATCACGAAAGATAAGCTTCTGTGGCCAGAGGAGCTCAACATTATGTGTCCCCCTCTACAATTGACATTATAGTAAAACAGAGGGACAATACATTGTTTAAATTGATAGGAACTGTGAACGTTTCCCCATACTATTTCCAAGATAAACAAACACTTGAAGTCATGATGACAAATAACAACATAGCTTGAAAAACAAAACCAGTATAACCTCATAGTACTACTACACAACTGTGGTGAAGTGGGATGTTATAAATACTTATAGGGAACTTAGTGTACTGACTGAGATCAGCTGTGAAGGTATCTATATCTATTAAGAGTAGTGTATTATAGATAACCTTACTTGCTACCACATATCTATATATCTCAGTCAGAATTATTCTGGAATAGTGTGATGCTACGTTATGTGTCTAGGGTATGAGTATGGTGAAGTGTAAGTCACAACTACAGACAGATAAACAATTTAATTTAATCCACTACTCTTGACAACACTGTGACACTCACATACATATAACACTCTACAAAGATATCTTAAAAGAGTCACTGATAAACTTTCAAATAACAATATGTATTCATTTCTGGCATGAATGAATATGTGTCCTGATTCAACTACAAGGGAACCAGGAATCACAATCAATTTAAATTACAAGTTATGTACAGAATGTATTTAATATGAATATTGTAGTGACATATATTATTACAAATGTTCTATGTGTGTCAGTTGTGTAGTAGTAAAATGAGGTAATACTGGTTTTGTTTTGTTCAAGCTCTGTTGGTATTTGTCATCATGACTTCAATAGTTTGTCTTTAGGGACTAGTATTGGAGATGTTCACAGTTCCTGATTTTAAGACAAGTAAATTCCCCTCTTAATGTTAATTTTAAAAAGTCAGTTCAAGATGAGGGGACATAATGTTGAGCTCAGCTGGCCAATTCGCTTATCTGGCGTGATGGCGGCAGGAAAGGACTCCTCTGCTCGAATTCTCCTCTGGGCTCAGGAGACACCTCACTGATAGCTAAAAAGACCAAGGAGTATGCTGTCCGACTCTGGATTCAGCAAAGCTCTGACCAGGTGCTGCTCAGTACCATCAAGACCACTGTCCCTGAAATCAAGAAGGATGTACCTTCTACTTCATAACTAATTTATATTTTCTTTTTACACTGATCACAATACATCACAAACATTGCGTTCAGAGCGTTAGGCCAACAGTCAGCTTCATCTGAAATACTTTATTCCAGTATTACCCTTCCTAATGGTTACTACGCCTCTGCACTTCCAGCATTATTTCTTTCTAGTCAATCATCCAGGTGTCAGTGTACTGTTTGGCCATTCCATGCCGTTTTACTTCTCTCCGACACCCTCTGTTCAGGCTGGAGCATTTTAGGCTTTACCTCACGTTTGCCACTGAACTACACATATATATACAGGCATAAATCAACAATTCACATTCAATTTTCATTAAAAGATATTAAATGGTTCAAGCTTACCACAATTCATACGAATAACACAGATACGTTGATTAGCAATGAATTCTGGCACAAACTGGCACAAATTTCCATCTGCTTATCTTCCAGGCTTTTATTGAGCAAAATTTTAGCTGGCTTCAACGCACTGATGCTTTATCAAGATCATTTAAACAAGTGGTCTCGAACTAACGCTCCCAAGTGTGTATATCAGCGAGACTGGCCAATGAGCCACGTTTCGACAAGTGTTTGAAAAAATGTTATCTTTTCCCGTCTCCCCTAACAACCAAGATAGTATTTATAGCCCGACCAATCGTGGTTAGGCTTTCATTTGTTGCGCTCCAATCAATTTGGAGTTTACATGGTAGGCTATTTCTGTAACGTAAATTTTTTTCAAACACGTTAAAAAAAAAATCTTATGAGCAGAAATGATTTTATGCTGTCAGGCACCCCCAATATTTTATTTTGGGTATAATTTATTAATTCCTGGACTATTTGCGTAACGTTTTACATATTATTTGTCAGCAAGCCCTAAGGAACCCAAAAATACTAATTTAAAGGAGCTACGTGGCTGCGTTCAAAATATGCAATTTCTTCTACCTCCTGTTTCGAAGATGTGCTGTCTGGGTACTGTTATGTTTTCAACCGTAAACCCATCTAATGTTATCTTTTCTAATAAGAGTCTGTTATGATTTATAAACCTAACTCTGGGAAAGGGTAGTGTATTTTATCACTGTCCGTCTGAAAAAAAATTAGTGCATGTAGACTTACACGCGTGATGGCAGCATTTGCGTATCGCGCGAAGCGTGTTTAGTGTTCGGCTTTCTGCCTCTCCCTTCTCGCTATCCTTTTGTCCATCTGTTCGTTCGTTTTGGTAACGTAATATAATTAATGTTAGGATTAATTTAGGTCATTACGCAGGGCCTCTCAATGCTTTTCCAAGAAATACAGCACACGTTTCATTGAAGAAAGCGGGTAATAATACAGTAAGCTTTTATATCAACGTGAAAGCGTTACAATTTGCAGACGAAGCAGAAAACAAGGGGGATTTCGAGTACATTCCTTGTGACAGCACTGTCATTTTACCATTGCTCTTCTCTTTATTAATTTTATTTGTTAGGCTTCATATTTACCTAATAATTTATTTATGTGGATTAGAATATTTCATGACACCTCCCCTCTTAAAACAGACATTATATGTCAGTCCTTTATTCTATATACACATAGAGAAATTTATTATTATTTCTGGGGTTTACGGTGATTCTCATCACACGGATGGCGGCTTAAAAAATCCGCTCCCAGATTGGTTTTTCCAGATATATATTCAATGCTAAAATTATATGGAGCCAGAAGCAAAGACCATCGGAGTAACCTAGAGTTCTCATGCTTAGCCTGTGCTAAAAACGATAAAGGTTTGTGGTCAGTTTGCAACTTAAATGCCTTCCCATATAGATAAATATTGAATTTCTTTATTGCCCATATTACTGCAAGACATTCTTTTTCGCTAGTTGAGTAGTTGATTTCAGCTTTATTCAACTTTCTGCTAGCATATGCCACTGGGCTTAATTCCCCATCCAATGCATCTGATTTCTGTAGTAAAGTTGCACCTAACCCAATATTACTTGCATCCGTCCTTACTATGAATTCTTGACTTAAGTCAGGTAATTTCAAAATGGGTTTACTTGTGAGCTTTTCCTTCAATTCTTGGTAAGTCATTTCACATTGTGGAGTCCATGTAATGCGATCTGGATGTCCTTTACGTGTCAATTCAGTTAACGGTGCACATATGGAATTAAAGTTTTTGATATACTTCTGGTAGAAACCACATAATGAGACAAAGGATCTCACGTCCTTCTTGGTTTGTGGTCTCGGGGCTTTCTGTAGTTTCTCTAAGTTCTTTGGGTCAGGGGTCATGTTTCCCTGATAAACTGTGTGTCCCAAAAATTCCAATTCTTTACATCCAACGCAACATTTGGTTGGTCGGGCTGTTAACTTTGCCTCCCTAAGTCGATCAAACAGCATGTTCAGAGAGTCAATGTGTTCCTCAAATGTTTCTGTTGCTATAAGGATATCATCCATAAAATTTGTTATACAGGGATTATTCAGAGGATCCAATAATTTTCTCATCATTCTAGAGAAGACACTAGGCGCATTCTTCAATCCAAATGGCAATCTATTAAACTCATAGTGTCCTTCTGAGGTACTAAAAGCTAGGTATGGTCTAACCTCAGGCTTTACTGGAATCTGATAGTATCCTTTACTCAGATCCACTTTTGAGAAATATTTAGCTTTATTTAGTCTGGCAAACAGCTGATTTGTATCCGGCAATGGATCCACCTGTCCTTCTGTAATAGCATTCAGTCTCCTGTAATCTATACAGAGTCTATGTTCTCCAGAGGGCTTCCTTAAGAGTACCACCCCGGAACTATACGAAGACTCACTGTGCGAAATAATTCCTTCCTTCAATAGATAGTCTATCTCTTCCTTCAAAGCTTTTTCCTTAGCAAACGGAATCGAATATGGTTTCATACAGACAGGTGTGGAGTCTATGAGTTTCATATCATATTCCAATAGGTTTGTATGCCCTGGTCGGTCTGTTAACACCTCTGCATGATTCTTTAGAACCTGTTGCACTCTCTCTTTCTGAGTTTTCGTTAAATGTGTACTGATTTTCACCTGTGCTGCTGTCTCACAGGGGTGTAATGGATATTCAAATGATGAAAGTGGTTCCTTTTTCATCTCCATGGCGATGGACAAGGTCAACAAGTGTGTCTCTTCCTGATGTTCTCTTTCCAAATATTTCTTCAGGAGATTCACATGATAGATTTTTTCTTTCCCCTTCTTATCTATCTTATAATTTGTTCTAGACACCTTCTCTAGAAC
Source organism: Oreohelix idahoensis (assembly GCA_024509875.1). NCBI lineage: Eukaryota > Metazoa > Mollusca > Gastropoda > Stylommatophora > Oreohelicidae > Oreohelix > Oreohelix idahoensis. The sequence goes on from JAMPIV010022877.1 coordinate 53,042, forward strand.
TGTATATGGACCCTGCCATCCAATTTGTAACTTATTCTGACTCCCGGGCAAAAGAAGCAGTACCTTCTCTCCCACAGCCAAATTTCTGTCTTTCGCCTTCCTGTTATAATAGGCAGCATGTTTCTTCCTGGCTTGTTTCAAATTTTCATTGGCAAGTTTCCAGCCAGTTTTTAACCGAGTGGTCAGCTCATTCACATATTGGTATGAAGATGTAATGTTTTCCTCTGCCTTTTCATCAGTCCACGTTCTTAACAAAGCTTCAAGTGGACCTTTTATTGGCCTTCCAAACAATAATGTTGCCGGGGCCATACCGGTTGAACTATGGGGTACCTCCCGATAAGCAAAGAGGGCGGCGTGCAGGTACTGGTCCCATGTATCTGGTTTTTCGTGTGCCAACTTTCTCAGGATCGACATTAATGTGCCGTTAAATCTTTCCACTTGGCCGTTCCCTTGGGGATGATACACACTACAATGGAAGTGTTTGGCCTGGAAGATCCTGAAAACTTCTTCAGTTAGTTTCCCCTTGAACTGAGAGCCATTATCAGTCAAGATTTGATTGGGAAAGCCTAACCTTGTGAAAATTGTGAGCAATGCCTCTGCCACATGTTTTGAATCAATCGATGACAGGGCTACTGCCTCTCCCCACATAGAACAAGTGTCCACCAGAGTCAGAATGTAGCTGTTCCTTCTCTTGGTTCGGGTGAGAGGTCCCACAAGATCCACGGCAACTCTCTCAAGGGTGTTCCCACTATGGGCATTTCCCCCAGAGTTGCTGGTGCAGTCCAATGTTTAGGTGCTACTCGTTGGCACTCTGGACAGGATTTTACATATCGTTTGATATCTTCAGTTATTCCTGGCCAGAAATAGTGACAAGCTATTCGCTGTCCTGTTGCGCTGATTCCCATATGACCACTGAAGGGAATCGCATGCCCTAGTTCCAACACTTTAGTCCTATATGAAGTGGGAAGGACCAGCTGTCCGTGACCATTGGATTCAGATCCAGCCTTCCTATATATCAATTTGTTCTTCATATAAAACTCTCCCTTGCCTGGAGGTGTATGAGATTTGGGCAACTTCTTGAAACATGGCTTGAGTGTTTTGTCCTCAGCCTGTGCCTTCCTCATCTCATCTGGGTGAGTATTTATTGGATTATCCTCCTCCTTCTTTGTCTGTGATCTGGTCTGCACTGTTGCCAATATCACAGGTCTCTTGGGATTCCCCAAGAAGACATATCTACACCCCAATATTAGAGGGTAGATTGGCTCATTTATCACTGCTGCTTTTATGATTCCTTCCACATATCGCGTTTTCACTTTTATTCGGGCGACGGGAAGTGTCATGGTAGCTACATCCTTGGTTGCAGTTTGAATCTCCACTGTTTCTGTGGTGTATTGATCGGCCTGCACCAGGTGAGAACTCACAACGGAATCGTAATCTAAACCGGTATCATATAAACATCTTATAGTGACACCATTACAAATGACATCTTCACACACTGGGGGGTGGTATGGTTCCTGTAATTCTTCAGGTTTGCCCTTCTTTTCCTTTTTCCCCGATGTCATAGCAGCAAAATGAGGAGGTTTCCTTCTACAATGGTCAGTGTCATGATTGTTCATCTTACAATTTTTACACCACCTTTTTCCTTGGTTGAAAGATTTTCTTTCATCATATTTCCTTTCATCGAATTGTGGGAATTTATTTTTATTGTCATACCGTGGCCTATCAAATTGGTGCTTACCTTTATTTTGATCCCTAGGATCAAATTTATTAAAGTTCTGTGGTGCCCTAAAGTTATCCACCTGTTTCTTTTTATTACCTGTTACCTCTGCTTGAGCTGCTTGATACCTTTCAGCAACATTTAGCAACTCACCCAGCCTCTCTGCACCTTGTTCCATGAGAAACTTTCTCAGGTCTGGAGCCATGGACTCTCTTAGTTGCTCTATAAGGACCATTTCCTTAAGATCTTGGGTTTTCCCCAGAGAAGTCCATTTCTCCAAGTATGTCTCTATGCGTGCAGAGAACTGGTGATAGGTTTCACCTGACAGTAGTTTAGCATTCCTAAATTTTTTCCTGTAAAACTCTGCATTCTTTTCATACCTTAACAAAAGAGCCTGCTTTAGCATGTCATAATTTTCCTGATCACCTCTGCTCATTTTTGCAAAAACTTCATAAGCTGCCCCACGAAGTCCCTGAGATAACTTTAAGCTCCACCTTTCTCTCTCTAACCCATACGTGGTAGCTAATAGTTCGTACCTATTTATATAGCTCTCAATATCATCGTCTTTCTCAACAAAATGATCTAAATGAAAGTTCATAGCTGAGGTCGAGGCTCCCTGAGTAACCGTAGCATCAGAGGCAAAGGGACTGGCACCATTTTCAGGAGCATGGCCTTGAAACTCAAACTCCCTTAGTCGTAACTCATGTTCCCTTTGTAATCTTTTATCTTCTGCTTCCCTTTCTGCAGCTAATCTCCTCTCTTCCCTTTCTGCAGCTAATCGTTTGTCTTCTCTTTCTGCCTCCAATTTCTTAGCCTCAGCCTCAATCTGCAACCTCTTAATTTCCCTGTCAGCCTCTAACTTTCTTTCGGCTTCAAACCTTCTTTCTTCACGTTCAATAAATTTGTCACATTCCGTCGTGACATAGGCAACCATAACTTGCCCATCTAATCCTAACTCTTTTGCAGTCTGAACCGCAGCAGATCGAAATTTGGCCAGGTCCGCCATTGTCTATTATGTAAATTTATACAATGTCTAACCAACAATTCAATCTCTAATGGACAACACAGGCACCGTGAGCTCAACCTTATTTAATTCCACCCAAGGATACCTTTTAATTCTTATATTCCCTGAAGTGAATTACCCCCAATATTTTTAATAGTTAAAGATTCAAAATCCCAAGAGCGAGACCCCAATATATGTGGTGAAGTGGGATGTTATAAATACTTATAGGGAACTTAGTGTACTGACTGAGATCAGCTGTGAAGGTATCTATATCTATTAAGAGTAGTGTATTATAGATAACCTTACTTGCTACCACATATCTATATATCTCAGTCAGAATTATTCTGGAATAGTGTGATGCTACGTTATGTGTCTAGGGTATGAGTATGGTGAAGTGTAAGTCACAACTACAGACAGATAAACAATTTAATTTAATCCACTACTCTTGACAACACTGTGACACTCACATACATATAACACTCTACAAAGATATCTTAAAAGAGTCACTGATAAACTTTCAAATAACAATATGTATTCATTACTGGCATGAATGAATATGTGTCCTGATTCAACTACAAGGGAACCAGGAATCACAATCAATTTAAATTACAAGTTATGTACAGAATGTATTTAATATGAATATTGTAGTGACATATATTATTACAAATGTTCTATGTGTGTCAGTTGTGTAGTAGTAAAATGAGGTAATACTGGTTTTGTTTTGTTCAAGCTCTGTTGGTATTTGTCATCATGACTTCAATAGTTTGTCTTTAGGGACTAGTATTGGAGATGTTCACAGTTCCTGATTTTAAGACAAGTAAATTCCCCTCTTAATGTTAATTTTAAAAAGTCAGTTCAAGATGAGGGGACATAATGTTGAGCTCAGCTGGCCAATTCGCTTATCTGGCGTGATGGCGGCAGGAAAGGACTCCTCTGCTCGAATTCTCCTCTGGGCTCAGGAGACACCTCACTGATAGCTAAAAAGACCAAGGAGTATGCTGTCCGACTCTGGATTCAGCAAAGCTCTGACCAGGTGCTGCTCAGTACCATCAAGACCACTGTCCCTGAAATCAAGAAGGATGTACCTTCTACTTCATAACTAATTTATATTTTCTTTTTACACTGATCACAATACATCACAAACATTGCGTTCAGAGCGTTAGGCCAACAGTCAGCTTCATCTGAAATACTTTATTCCAGTATTACCCTTCCTAATGGTTACTACGCCTCTGCACTTCCAGCATTATTTCTTTCTAGTCAATCATCCAGGTGTCAGTGTACTGTTTGGCCATTCCATGCCGTTTTACTTCTCTCCGACACCCTCTGTTCAGGCTGGAGCATTTTAGGCTTTACCTCACGTTTGCCACTGAACTACACATATATATACAGGCATAAATCAACAATTCACATTCAATTTTCATTAAAAGATATTAAATGGTTCAAGCTTACCACAATTCATACGAATAACACAGATACGTTGATTAGCAATGAATTCTGGCACAAACTGGCACAAATTTCCATCTGCTTATCTTCCAGGCTTTTATTGAGCAAAATTTTAGCTGGCTTCAACGCACTGATGCTTTATCAAGATCATTTAAACAAGTGGTCTCGAACTAACGCTCCCAAGTGTGTATATCAGCGAGACTGGCCAATGAGCCACGTTTCGACAAGTGTTTGAAAAAATGTTATCTTTTCCCGTCTCTCCTAACAACCAAGATAGTATTTATAGCCCGACCAATCGTGGTTAGGCTTTCATTTGTTGCGCTCCAATCAATTTGGAGTTTACATGGTAGGCTATTTCTGTAACGTAAATTTTTTTCAAACACGTTAAAAAAAAATCTTATGAGCAGAAATGATTTTATGCTGTCAGGCACCCCCAATATTTTATTTTGGGTATAATTTATTAATTCCTGGACTATTTGCGTAACGTTTTACATATTATTTGTCAGCAAGCCCTAAGGAACCCAAAAATACTAATTTAAAGGAGCTACGTGGCTGCGTTCAAAATATGCAATTTCTTCTACCTCCTGTTTCGAAGATGTGCTGTCTGGGTACTGTTATGTTTTCAACCGTAAACCCATCTAATGTTATCTTTTCTAATAAGAGTCTGTTATGATTTATAAACCTAACTCTGGGAAAGGGTAGTGTATTTTATCACTGTCCGTCTGAAAAAAAAAATTAGTGCATGTAGACTTACACGCGTGATGGCAGCATTTGCGTATCGCGCGAAGCGTGTTTAGTGTTCGGCTTTCTGCCTCTCCCTTCTCGCTATCCTTTTGTCCATCTGTTCGTTCGTTTTGGTAACGTAATATAATTAATGTTAGGATTAATTTAGGTCATTACGCAGGGCCTCTCAATGCTTTTCCAAGAAATACAGCACACGTTTCATTGAAGAAAGCGGGTAATAATACAGTAAGCTTTTATATCAACGTGAAAGCGTTACAATTTGCAGACGAAGCAGAAAACAAGGGGGATTTCGAGTACATTCCTTGTGACAGCACTGTCATTTTACCATTGCTCTTCTCTTTATTAATTTTATTTGTTAGGCTTCATATTTACCTAATAATTTATTTATGTGGATTAGAATATTTCATGACAACTCATTTAAGATAGTCTTATAGAGTTTTAAATGTGTGTGAGTGTCACAGTGTTGTCAAGTGTTGTGGAATAAAATAAATGGTTTATCTGTCTGTTGTTGTTGTGACTTACACTTCATCATTTACATAACCCTAGACATTCAACGTAGTCATCACAATATTCCAGAATAATTCTGACTGAGGTATAAATGTGGTAGCAAGTAAGGTTATCTGTAAAACACTACACCTATTAGATACAGATACCTTCACAGCTGATCTCAGTCAATACACTAAGTCCCCTATAAGTATTTATATCATCCCACTTTACCACAGTGTCTCTTGTGTGATAGTGTTGAGTTTTGTCCTTAATAGGGCTACATGAAACATGTAGTGTTTGTGTTGCTCTAGATCGCTTTCTAGTGTAGTAATGGAGGGAGGAGTTTTTGTCTGTTTGCTTTGTTAGTTGAATAGCCTTCTCTATTAATGCCTCTTGTTGTATATGGATTTTGTGTGTGATAGAAGACATCCGTTGTGTTCCTACGCGTAGGGTGTTTTTAAGTGTTTCCCAGTGTTGTTGTACATTTTCTATTGTTGTGTCGCTTGTGTACATGAGAATTAGTTTGGTCATGTGCTCTACGTACGTTTTGTCATGGAGTAAAGTGTTGTTGAGTTTCCAGTGCGGGGATCGTTTCGAAAATGTGCCTGCCTGTGTAGTGTTAATGGTTGTGAGTACTGCTTTGTGATCTGTGAATTTGAGAGCTTTGGGCAACTGTTTTGTTTGACTTATGTGGTGTGTTGACGGCACATAGATTCTGTCCAATCTTGCTTTCCTGTTGAATGCTGTGAGTGCGTGTGTAGTTTCAATACCATCAGGGTGTGTGCGTCTGTACGCGTCTAAGTAGGCCATGCGCATCCAGTATATTTTGTAGGGTGTCTAGCTGATGTGTGTGATCTCTGTTTGTTCTCCTTATCTGTGTTCTAATGACTCCGCCCATGTATGACGGTATTGCCTCCCCTGCTTTGCAGTAGTGGTCCAACAGTAGCCAAAACTCAAGAGTATCTAATATGGGCTTCAAAGGTGTCTACCTTCGCACAAGATTACTCTTGGCAGAGATGTAGATAGAAGGGTAATGACACTTCTATTACAAAGGGAGTCTTCACAGGATATTCAGATAAGCGAAAACAATGCTGCTGTGGCTGAGCACGTTAATTCTTGAATCTGCCGACCACTTTCGTGAAGAATTAAGCAAAGATTAATTTTAGCTCGTTAAGCCCCCAACTCTGATTAACTCGGTGGAATTCTTATTATACTGGTTTAGCTCTGTTTAGAGTGTGTGTAGTAAATTGACTGAATCAAACATGCAGTACATTTAAAAAGAATTATATTGAAGTTACTTACTTACTTAGTCGTTCCCCTTCTACCGTGAGGTGTAGAGGTTTGGAAGAGAGAGCGCCAGACCATTCTATCAGCTGTCTTCTTCCTGGCCTGGTTCCATTCTAGTCCTCGGTCCTTCAAAGATTGTCTAATGTTGTCCTCCCAGCGAACTCTGGGTCGTCCTGGAGGTCTGGATCCCTGGCTCTTTGTTTCCCATGCTTGTCGTGGTAGCCGATCTTCTCCCATTCTGCAGACATGGCCAAACCATCTTAGTTGGGACTGTTCTATTTGGGTCTGCAGCGGATGGGATTTCAGGCCTTGACGTATCGTCTGGTTGCGGACCATGTCTCTTCTTGTTACTTCAACCACTTTCCTCAGATACCTCATTTCTGAGGTTTGGATCTGGCTTTTGTGGGTTGTAGTCATTGAAGTTAAATTTGTAAAATATAAAATAACAAAATTTGATAATCACTCAGTTTTAACAGTTAGAAAATAATTTGAATAGTTTAGACGAAAAGTTTCATCATTTATTGGTAATAGAGACGATGGAAAAAAACGTTCATTTTGGTAGCGCATATTTTACATTTAGCTGCCAATAGTAGTTTCTGCTCCCGCTGATGCGTTCTTTTTTCACAGCTCACGCTCGTCGCTGGTCAAGGTTGTCGGGTGTAGCTTGTTTCCCAGAAATGTCAAGGAGAGTCTACAAAGTTGGTCCCTCGTCTTAAAGCTTAGGCCACTGTTCCCTTCAGAATCATCCTTGAGACAAGCAACTGAGAGATGAACAAGCAGGTTTTCGACAAAATAGATCCTGTACAGACCAGATAGCCACATTGAGAAGAATAGTTGAGCAAAATCTGGAATGGAATTCCCCGCTTTACATCAGATTCGTGAACTACGAAAAGGCATTTGACAGTGTAGACAGAGAATCACTTTGGAAATTGATGAGGCATTATGGAGTTCCGATGAAAATCATTAACGTAATAAGAAAGCCCTATGAAGACATGACATGCAGAGTTCTTCATGAAGGACAACTTACAGAACCGTTTAGGATAAGAACGTGAGTGAGACAGGGATGCCTCTTGTCTCCATTTCTTTTTTTTATTAGCAATAGACTGGGTTATGAAAACATCGACATTACACTTCTTCTTCCTCTTCTTCCTCGTGTGTCCTGAAAAGGACGGTGGTTGCGTTGTGTCTGTTTGCGCCTAAGCTGTGATATCTGCACCTTTCGGTCGACACATCCGACTTCTGCACGGCATTTTTTGGGACCGGGTTTGCCTTTCCTCTTCGATCCGTGCTCGCTCAGCCAGACTGCACTGCTGCAGACTGTTTCCAGGACCACCACGTGGAGGTGGAGCACAGTCTTGACCAGCTCTGGTTCGCTGGTCCTGACGCAAGCAGTCAAGCTATGAGTCGCTGACTGCATTCTCTATTGCTGCGTCTTTGGGTCCCCGACATTACACAACAGAAATAGAATCCAGTGGAATCTGACTAAACAGCTTGATGATCTGGATTTTGCAGATGACTTGGCTTTACTGTCCCATAACCATAATCACATGCAAGAGAAAATGAAAATTCTCGATGAGAGGTCCAAACAAGTGGGCCTGAAAATCCACAGGGAAAAGACAAAGATTATGAGAATAAATGCAAGAAATAATAACACGATTGAACTTGAAGAAACACCACTAACGGATGTAGAATCGTACGCATATCTTGGTAGTAATATAGACAAAGTTGTAGGGACAGACAATGATATCAAAATAGGAATACAAAAAGTAAGAGGCGTTTTCATTGCATTGGGAAACATATGGAGAACAAGAGAAATCAATTCCAACACGAAAATAAGAATCTTCAACTCAAATGTCAAGTCAGTCCTATTGTATTGCTCTGAGACATGGAGAGCAACAAAAGCAACAACTAAAAAGCTACAGACTTTTATAAACGGGTGCTTGCGTAGAATAGAAGGACTGAAATGGTATGACAAAGTCACAAATGTGGAATTGATGACAAGAACCAGACACGTGCCAGTGGAATAAGAGTTGAGAAGAAGACGCTGGCGAGGCATAGGACACACATTGAGAAAACCTGTTGATAGCATTTCAAGGCAGTCCTTGTTCTGGAATCCACAGGGAAAGAGAGGCAGAGGTAGACCGAAAAACACATGGAGAAGAAAGCTGGATACAGAGGTGAAAATGATGAGTGAAAACATGGAAAGAACTTGAGCGGATGGCACGGAAAGGAAGACTTGGCATGTTTTGTTGAAGGCCTATGCTCCTCGGGAAGCTAAAGCTGCTTGATTGACTGTTCCCTTCTTGTTCCAGAGATCGTACTATCTGCTGGTACCACCAATAACGATGATAAAGAATTGAAACAAAACGCTCTTCTGAGTATTGCGTTTTCCGACACATACTTATGTGTCCCCTTTCTTCTATTCTACCATTCCATTTATCTCAGAATTTACCCTCGATGAGAATTAAATTTAATCCTTCGAGATAAAACTTTCTTTCCATTTAAATTGAAAAGCTTTAGCTTTACATTAAATTTAAATGAAAAGGTCAATAGTACAAATAGAATATGTTTACATTTACATCTCCACTGATTGAAAAGTATTCACAATAAAAATTGAATATGTTTTCATTCATGTTTACACTGATTTGAAAAGTTTGAAACTTCCATTAATTTTAAAGTGAATATGTTTTCGTTTCCATTTACACTGATTGAAAATGTAGATATTATACTTAGAATGTATATCATTTCTATCATCTTTCCCTCCCTGCTCCATACGGAACCTGGGACTACTTTATGCTTTTTATTTCTTTTTACAAAACTTGCAATAAAGCAATCACCAGCCCGTGCAGTGGTGGTTCGTGAATCATCATTCTATACACTGAGGCTGCCAGCCTCAAATAACTAGGACATTCACTAGCGATCTTCACATATTAAAATTCACATGGCCATATACATATATATGTTAGTTCACATGTTAGTAATATAATAAAGAATGTAAAATCACAACTTACGCCAATCCTGGCTCACAGACATTTTTTGCTCAGATGAATAAAAGAGACTTGAATCGGTCTCTTACACGCGTCTATGGTATCGTTTCTGTAATAAGATAATTCCCTCCCTGACTCCATGTGTTTCAGTTTCGTCGAATATTCCGGTTTTCCTTATTTAAAATGTTAGAGATTTCCTGGGCTCAATTGTAAGTCTTGATGAATACTCCAATAAAAGGTGTCCGGTCTGATAAATGGAAATTCTGAAGTCTAACTACTGGCATGTCTGGTGTCTTTGGCAGCGTGAATCTCACAGTGAACTAGACTGACTGAAGCGTCAGGTTATATTTACTGTCCTTCACCGCTCTGTTTGTTATGGAACTCAAATGATCAGCCAATCTGATTTGAATATTTTGCATGACTCATCTTGTGCAAAATTTCAAACATTACGTTTCTGAAAACGAACTGTAAACATCCGATTGCCCTGTGTACGAACTCACAAATATGTCGTTAAACTTATACAACAACGTGTGTCAGATGTAACACTTATTACTTTCTTACAAAGTAATGTCGTGGACAGGAAATGATTATATCATACGTGTCCGTCCCAAATGCGTCACACAGACGGGTAATCTTGTTATCTGTTGCCTGAGCAAACGAAAACCGAGTACGGGCGAGTAATTTTATGCGAACCTGAACAAACCCACATTGGTCTTCACCTGCTCTAATCTCAGCAAATCTGTCCCGCATCAAGCAAAATGTGATTATTATCACCAACAAGAAGTGTAAAAATGATTTGACAATATCAAATATCTGCTACTTAGCAGAGAAAGAAAGAAAGAAAGTGCGACAATTGAAAGCACGCAATAAAATCCGTACCACAAATGTACCTATTACTGCCGTAGTGAAACAGAGATTAGGAAGAAGAAGGGGTCGCCTCAATCCATTGTGTGACACAATGATATCATATCAGTCAAAACGCAATTAAAGTCGCCTCCTAATATAATATGTCCCCTGTAAGCGAGCAAATTTTCTAGGTTTTCATAAAATTGTGGTTGGTCCCTGTAGATTGGATGAGCATGTATGTTAACTATAGTGATTGTGTGCGCAGTGTTCCCTACATGGACTATGCTTACTCTGCCGCTACTGTCACTGTTTTTACTAAGTATTTCCCACCTGTCTGATGTCTGCAGTATTTGTGTCCCTGAACCTGAGTGTTGTATGGCTAAACTAAAACATGAATGTCGTAGTCCTAGCTGAGATGTAATTAGTGAAGCCTGTTCGTGTGTGTTTATGTTTGTTTCCTGTAAAAGTATGAAATCTGATTTGTGTTTGCGTGTAAGTAGTATGATGTCGTGTTGTTTTGAGCGAATGCCGAATGCCCCTAACGTTTAAACTAATTAAACATATTTCTTCCGCCCTTTTTTAAAAAGGAGAGAGAGGGGTAATACCTTAATGTTATAAAAATGATACAACGACATACCTAATAACTGTAGGAATCAGCACTTGATTAGTGTTTTCTTGGCTGTTCCGCGAGCTTGTGACTTTTTTCCGGGTCGATGATCAGTTTGACTGGTGATTCCATTGAGTGTGTTTCTTCTGTTTCTGTGAGATCAGTGTTTTCCCGTGAGTCTTGTGTTGATCTTGGTAAGGATGGCTGGGTGGCTGGAATGGTTGTGGTCTGGTTGTCTCGCAGGGGTGTTGGTCTGCCTCCAGCCTCGACGGTTGCAGATTTTTGATGTGTCTTGCCGGATGTCTTCAAGTCTCAATGTCTTGGTGTCGTGGTACTTTTCTCTTCGCTTTTCTGTCTCTGGTCTGGTTTGTCAATGTGGTTTTTAGAGGCAGAGTACAGTCGCCTCCTTTTGATATCGCGGGAAGCTGTTTGGAACCCGTCTTCCGAGGTAGCAGGGTGCCCAGTTTTTTCCTCATTGTCGCTGGTGTCGATGTGTTTGGTTGGTTCTGGCTCTCGTTGCCGTCTTGTTTCCGGGACTCCTGGGTTTCTTTTGGGGCAGCCGTTGGCTCAGTGTGTGTCTTCCCCACAATGAGGGCACTCTATTCTACGCCCTGGCAATGTGAATAGGAGTTTGTGCCCCCCAAGTCGTCCCCTTTTTTCCCTCAGCTCCACGTAGTGTGGAATATCTTCTTTTGGATTGTACAGGACACCCCACTTGTCCGGTGCGTTTTTAATCCTGTATACCTCTGCTTCAGGATCTGCTGTTATCGTCTCAGCTATCTGCTTGATCGCTTGTTCTTTCATCGTGGAAAAAAAAGGGGGGGGGGGGGAAGAGACCCAATGCAACGTCATCTTTGAGCGTTCCTTGTCTAAATGTTCGATGGTAATGTTCAGCTCAGGATTGGACAGGTTCAGGCTCTTGCCATGCAGTCTTTGATAAAGGCTTGAGTGTGCATCTGCTGAGAGGTTGAAATACCACCTTACGGGGTTTTCGAATCTGTGCAGCGAATCTATACCATTGACAGGGATTCCTACTGGGCCAATCAGGACACTTGTCAGAAAAGATGGCGTAGCCCTTCGCCGCTGCCTGTGTTCCGGAGACCACAAGCAGCAGGGTCCCTGGTTTGTGGAAGTTTCCACCTTCAAAGGATTCGTTGTCCAGGTCAAATGTTGCAGTGATCTTTTTCGAATTCATGGCTGGTATATGCGAAGTTAGTTGATATCGAATGGGGAAGCACCAATAAGCTAGCTTGTTCGTACCGGTTATAAATAAAATATGACTTGTTGGGTTTTTTTTTTTTTTATGTAGATAAAATTGACAGTTATTTGTTAGTTGAAGCAGGAATTGAAGCTACATTGGTAAAATGTTGTCACTCATTTAACTTATATAGCAATATAAATATTATTATGCTTGAGACCTAAGGATCTTTTATATTTGGACATGCGCCCTAATATAACCGATTAGGTTGAACAGGACGCGCCTCGCCAAAACGAGGCCAAAGTTTTACATAAAAAAAAAAAATTAACTTTGATAAATTTAAACGCCTATTGTAAACACAAAAGAAAATTGATCGTTTCTTAAGTTTTGTTTAAAACAGATAAAACCTGTGAAACTTACATTTGCCATAGATACGGATTTAAATAATGTGCCACCATTTATCATCTGTTGCCCGTAATTTAAATACAAATTTCATTCTATCATTGCACTAATTACACTGAACTTAATTTTAATGAAGTTGTCTCCTCTTTATTGTACACTTTTAAAAATTATTATTATATAAAATTGGCTAAACAGAACTTTAAAAGTCTTAAATGTAACAAGAAAGGCAAGCTGCGTGCTAAATTTCAGTTATCTACGATGAGTGAAACCGAATTTTTGAGTGTGAAAGATTTGACACAAACACGGCCATGAGAAGTTAATAAAAGTGATTAAAAAGCAGATCTCTTCTGTTTCGAGTTTGCAGATATTAAACATTAACTTTGATACACAAAAGTGTAAATGACTGAGCAGAAGATGTGACGATCCTCAAGCACCTTTGAAGTTGTTGACACATTTCACAAGAATGAGATGTCTCCCTGCTGGAGCACTTGAACCTGTAACCCTGGCTTCTTGGTTTCCTTCTCCTGTTGAAACAGAACTGCAGTAAGAGAATGGGTTGCCGAAATTGAGTGGATTACGAGCATTTAAACTGGGGGAAGAGTCCTTTCTTTGTACTTTAATATGTGTTCTTTTGGATTAAAAAGATTTGCCGGCGCAGCCTGTGAGTTTCCTTTAATGGTATTGTCGTTGTTCACAATTCTCGTATTCTGAATATTTTCTTACTTAATCCTTGTAATTTCTGTTTCTACTTTTCGGAAGATATCTCTGCTGGGACCTGTGATACTTTAAACAGTAATACAGTTATTAACAAATCCAAAATAAGATGTTGCTCATGTTATGTTATTGCTCTTGTTATGTTATTTCTCACTTTATGTTTTTGCTCAATTTGTGTTATCGCTTACTTTATGTTATTGCTCACTTTATGTTACTGCTCACTTTACGTTACTGTTTACTTTATGTTATCGCTTACTTTATGTTATCGCTTACTTTATGTAAGCTGCTCACTTTATGTTATTATTTACTTTATGTTATTGCTCACTTTATGTTATTGCTCACTTTAAGTTATTGCTCACTTTATGTTATTGCTCACTTTATGTTATTGCCCACTTTATGTTATTGCTGACTTTATGTTATTGCTCACATTATGTTATTGCCGACTTTATGTTATTGCTCACTTTATGTTATTGCTCACTTTATGTTATTGCCCACTTTATGTTATTGCCCACTTTATGTTATTGCTCACATTATGTTATTGCCGACTTTATGTTATTGCTCACTTTATGTTATTGCTCATTTTATGTTATTGCTCACATTATGTTATTGCCCACTTTGTGTTATTGCCCACTTTATGTTATTGCCGACTTTATGTTATTGCCCACTTTATGTTATTGCTCACTTTATGTTATTACTCACTTTATGTTATTGTCCACTTTATGTTATTACTCACTTAATGTCATTGCTCACTTTATGTTATTGCTCACTTTATGTTATTGCTCACTTTATGTTATTACTCACTTTATGTTATTGCTCACTTTATCTTATTGCTCACTTTATGTTATTACTCACTTTATGTTATTGCTTACTTTATGTTAATGCTTACTTTATGTTATTGCTCACTTTATGTTATTGTTCACTTTATGTTATTACTCACTTTATGTTATTACTCACTTTATGTTATTCATCACTTTATGTTATTGCCCACTTTATGTTATTGCCCACTTTATGTTATTACTCACTTTAAGTTATTGCCCACTTTATGTCATTACTCACTTTATGTTATTGCTCACTTTATGTTATTGTTCACTTTATGTTATTTCTCACTTTATGTTATTGCTCGCTTTATGTTATTGCTCACTTTATTAGCAGTCGTCATCCCAGGAACTGTTGAGATCTACCTTTGAGCCAAAGAGCTGTCTAAAGATCTACGTTTCCACGGGTTGCCTCCCCTTAGCTCTGCAGTAGTGGTCCAACAGTGGCCAAAACTCAGAGTAACTAAGGTGAGTCTTCAAAGGTGTCTACCTTCGCACAAGATTACTCTTGGCACAGTTGTAGGTAGAAGGATAATGATGCTTCTACATAAAGGGAGTTTCACAAGATATTCAGAAAAGCGAGAACAATGCTGCATGAGGTTGAGCAAATGCTAACTCTAGTATCTGCCGTAAATATTTGTGAAGGATAGAGTTTTCTTACAATTCGTTAGCTCGTTCAAGCCCCCAGCCGAGTTAAGTCAGCGAAATTCCTCTTATTATTGTATAGCTCTGTTTAAGTGTATTAAAAAAATTGTCTGAGACATACGGATGTAGTACATTCACAGTGATTAAATCAACTTTAGATTTGTCTTTATACAAGTAACAAATTTAATAATCAATTATGTTTTAACAGTTATAAAAATGAATAATTCCTTGTAGAAAAAGTTATCATAACTGGGTGACGTTATGGCATCAAAACTTGGATAGTTAACTTGGCTGCTTTTATGTATCTACATAGCTGCCAATGAGTTTGTGCTCCAGCTGATGGCTGGCTCTTTGAAGATAGATGACTGGATCAAACTCGTCATTGGTCAAGTTTGAAAGTTGTAGCACGTTCCAAGAAGTGTCAGGTAATAACTACCAAGCTGGTCCCGCGTCTCTAAGACCCGTCTGATGATTGTGTCTAGCGTCGACTTCAGGCCACTTATACTCTCACTTGTTCCAGAGATAGTACACTCAACTGGTACCACCAACTAGTATCACAAGAGAAAAGAACACATACCCTCTTGAGTATTGCGTTTTCCGACACATACTTATGTGTGTCCCCTTCCTACTCCACCATCCTATCTATCTCAGAACTTTACCCTCGATGAGAATTGATCTTAAGCCCATTTCTTTACATTTCAATTGAATAAGATCTATGTTTAACTTTACATCTGCCATGTTTGAAAATGTTAATAATATAAATTATGTACATCATTTCTTTCGTCATTCACTCCCTGTTCCATATGGGAATTGGGACCACCTCTGCTTTTGGTTTTCTGTAAGAAATTCGCAATAAAGCAGTCACCAGCCCTGGCAGTGGTGGTTCATGAAATCATCATTCTATATGCTGAGGTAACCAGCCTCAAATGACTTGAACTTCCACTAGCAATTTTCACATATTAATATTCACATGTCAATATATACATATTCGTTCACATGTTAATAATGTAAAATAATAGAATTTAAAATGCATAACTTACACCAATCTTTAGACTCACAGACTGCTGGCTCAGAGAGATAGTTTAAGGAAGCTTGACGATGCATCTTACACGTGGTCTGGAGTGTTGTTATTTTAGCAATAAGTTCCCACTTTGACTTTGTGTTACAGTTTCTTCAGATTCTGGTTTTCTGTGTTAAAATGGTAGAGATTTCCCTCGAGATACTCACACGAGGTCCGGTCTGGTAAATGAAATCTGCTGCTATTCTTAACTCTGGCAAGGTCTTGTTGTCTTCTTGGCGCGAGGTGAACTTTCACGGAGTTCTAAATTTACTAAAATGTCAGATCATGTTACACTTCGCTCCTCCCGCAATACTTTGTTACTATTTAGGTAGGGTTCAATTGTGACAGAATCGGGCGACCTCTTTTCGATCTCTGTTTCACTACGGCAGTATCAGTTACATTTGTTGATGTGTGCTTTTCAATTGCCGCAAGATTTTTTTCTGCTATGTAGCAGATATTTTGTATCTACATTCTTTCATTCCTCTCAGGGATAAGTCGTCATGTATGTCTGTATGTTAACCATTTCTCCCTGCTTTGCAAGACCATTTGAGATATTATTAACGACAACCGTGTTGGCTAATCGCGAGTGCAGCCGACATAAGATTACAAATTAGCCCTTCATATCGCCAGCGTATTTGCTTACTCGCTGATAAGGCTAGACTGCGCTCGTCGCAAAGCTGGTAATACAGGAAGACACCTTATGGACAGACAGGACTGACAAGATTACTTTAGATAAAGAAATAAGATGTTGCATCTTACACACATTGCTGAGAGAGTTTCTCGATCTGTTTGTGAGTTTGTACTCAAGGCATCGTATGTTTGATTGCCATATATGGGAGACGTGACCTTTGCATCACGCGCAAAGTTATTCCATGTTGGAATATTTTGAAATTCCCCCCCCCCACACACACACACACACGCGCGCGCGCGCGCGCGGATGTTTGAAATGACTAGATCCCTGAATAGCTTCATAAGAACAAGATGCAGGTGTAGGACAGGCAATATAACCGGGCGTTTGTTCAAGTCTAATTTCACTGTGAGAATCGCTTGCCAAAAAAAGACCCAAGACTTGCCAGAAGCTAGAATTCAGAAATTCCATTTATCGGACCGGACTTTGTGAAACAATCTTGAAGGACTTACAGAGCCCAGGAAAACCATTTTAACAAGGAAGGCTGAGGAAACTGAAACACACGGAGTCATAGAGGAAATTATCATAAAAGTAACGACCCCCAAGAACACGTGTAAGAGGCCTAATCAAGTGCCTTAACTTTATTCATCTGAGCAAAAAAGTATGTGAGCAAAAATTGGCGTAAGTTATCATTTTACATTCTATATTTTTCATTTCTAACATGTGAACAAATATGTATATATTACCATGTGAATATTAATGTGTGAAAATCGCTAGTGGATGTCAACGTCATTTGAGGCTGGCAACCTCAGCGTATAGAATGATGATTTCATGAACCACCACTGCACGGGCTGGTGATTGCTTTATTGCTAGTTCATTACAGAGAACTAAAAGCATCGGTAGTCCCAAGTTCCATATGGAGCAGGGAGAGAAAATTTGCGGTCACAATATCCATCAAATTCCAAGTGCTCCATCAGCTGGAAGATGCAGTAAATACAGAAGATTATTGGCAGCAAATCAAAACTGTATGGAATGAGACATGTGCAGAAATACTGGGGAGAAGGGAACGACAACAAAAAGCTTGGATAACAACTGAAACCATCAATAAGATAAAAGGCAGAAAAAAACAAGAAAGCAGATTTAAACACAAGCAAAACCAGAAGTTCCAAAGCCAAGGCTCAAGAAGTTACGTCTGGGGCTTATATGACTCCTCCAAACTTAGTGTGCAATGCTTGGTTCTCAACATGTTTCACCACAGGGGTAATCCTTGGATGATTTCAAAAGTCGATGGTGCAATTTAGCCTCACAGACAGAGGTTCACTTCCACAATTGAATACTGCAGCATTGTGCTTAACTGGTGGTCATATAAAGATGACTCCCGATATGCCTACCAACTTGTTCTAAAATACCTTTGATAAAGAAGATCAGTAACGTTTCCCATAATTTAATTGGACGTAGATAATGACGATCTTTCCTTACAGCTTAATAGGGGAGTGTTGTGGTTTCATAAGGTTATACTGGACACGTAAATGAACGGTCAACTCGTCCCAACACAGTGCTGACATCGAGTGAGAATGTAGATGTAAAGGACGCGAATGTGTGTACAGTTCTGTTGAGTTGACAAGTCACTCACTCAATCATATGCAGAAGTCAATAAAAGGTAGACTGCTAATGACGTTTCATACATTTAATAATGGACGTACACTTCGACATCACGATTACAGTCATTTGAACAGGTTGGCACAAAAATCATCGTATACTTGAAAAATGGGTGACAATATCAGATGTGCATATATGTGGCATGTCAAATAATGGAACGATAGTAGGCAAGCACTCAATATTCTGGTTGTCTATCGTTTCATGTTCTAACTGACTAATCGCGTCAGTTAAGGTGGATACATAAAACAAATTCAAAACAATGGTTCACTACAGAACCTTCCTCACTCCTGGCTTAAAGTTTTTCCTCAAAGAAATCTCAAAAAAAGAAAAGAGAGCCGTAAAATAATTCACATAAATTCAATCCAATGTTATAGTAAATAGAGTTTATAACCTCAGTATGGGTTTTTCCTAATATGAAGATTAATATTTCTTCTCCCCTGTACTCCTACATCAATCAGACCAGATAATAAACCCTCTTTTTTTCTCCTCTTCTGTTCT
>JAMPIV010022878.1:0-84892 GCA_024509875.1 Oreohelix idahoensis
GTTTTGTTTTTCTTGCCTGTTCTCCAAGTTAGGCACGACCGTACATACGCTACCCCACGCCCCGAACTGCATAGACGCCGGGCCACGCGATAATCGATTCAGGTTCGGATCTTTCGCAGCTCTGGGACTGTTTTTTGTTGTGGGGTTGAGGTGGTCCTCCCTGTTTGCCCTGTGTTTGGGGTGCTTTTCCATGTGTTGAAGCGAGTTTATGAGCAGGGGTTTCTGAGTGTGTAAATTTAAAAGAGAGGTTCAATTCTCTCTAAATTTCATGGGTATATGTAATATATGAATTGTCATCCTTTAGGGTTAAATATCACGAAAAAATGGTCGGTTATTGGGGGGGGGGGTTAATTGGTCTTTTTGGGGGGTCTGATATAACGTATAGGGGGGGTATTGTTGTAGTATTTATAAATGGTCTTTGGGGTTTGGAGGTTGGTTTTGAAGGTGGTGTTGACTCAAGTTTTATATTTTTTGTTTAGGAGACAAAGATTTTCCAATGGTAAAAGCATTTATGAATAATTAGCACAAGGGTCTTTTTTTGGAGAAGAAGGAATCTGTTGTGTGGAGATGAAATGCTTGCTTATGACATTTCGTGTTTTTCTAGAGGTGGCTGTCAAATCTAACTTGGTTTTGGTCGGGTTATAGGGTTCGGAGTTTTTTGCAATCGTTTTAAATAATTTACATGCTTGGGGGACGACAAGTGTTGTGATGGCCAACTAGTTCGGGGCAATTGGGAAGATTTGGGAATACTGGATTGGACGTGATAGCATAAAATGGACGTTTTAGGAAGTACGTAACGACCGGATGTAAAGTGTCTTAGATAGTGCCCTTTCTTCCATGGAATTAATATGGGGTTAAGAGAGTGATGTCAGTTATGCCTACAGCTGGAGCTTTAGGTCCAGTTGAAGAGAAGGGGAATTCTAATTAAGACCTTTATAGATAATTCCGATGAGGGGAAGGGTAGGAGGAGGAGGGGTAGCATGGTAAGGAGAGAAGGAAGGTCAGTTAGATGTTTTGCATGTGTGGTAGATAGACTTTTTGATCACTGACAGCTAGTCATAGCTCTGTTCAAAAAGTCTAGGTAGCTTTTTGTTTTTGATGGAGTCCCCTGAAAATAAACGTTGTCTTCTGGCATTAAAATCATAATTAAGCCATGATAATTCGGTTGAAATAGACTAAATATCGCGACCATGAATTTTGGAAGATCTATGTGAGGTTTTCGATGCTTCGGAATCGAGAAAGAGAGGATAATCTCATGTGAACTGCGATGTAATAGATTTCCAATTGAAGTGAAAAATTAGATTGCGTTTTGTAAAGGATTCATTTTTTAATAACGGGAAGTTCCACAGATAGTCAAAGGGATTAGCTCTGACAAGGATGATGTGTTTGATAATTCTTATTTTGGGGAAGTTGATTTTAGTCGTCAATCACTTTCATCTTTACATACCGTAGTTCAACTTGCTTATTCAGATACTCACGTTGTGTGTGTTTTCCCTCCCTACTTCTCCGCGATTTGTTGGTGGGTGTTGATGCACAAATATCCAAGGTAGAGTAGTGCAAAATTTTCTGTAGGGTCCTTTGTGTCTGTTATTTTTTGCTAGTTGTGTTTTCAGAGATCGGAACAACGAATAGGAGAGGATCTTTATCGTCTGTTTTTTAAATACCGTAGGTTGACATTTATTGTCATAGTCCTTAATGGGACATAACTTGAGTTATTGTAGACGAGTAGTTATGCAGATGTAGAATGACTGGCTCAGTGCAGAGGTCCAGCTGGTGAGGCGTATTCTTGCTTGATGTGTTATGCGCATTGATCTGGTCAGATGAATTCGTCGTTCGAATCGATAGTAATAACAATTTTTATGCGAGTCAAGACGTCATGTTTCCCTCTCGTCAACTGCTATGTTTTTGTCCCACACCTAGACTGGCTATTTGTTTCTTGTAAGCATGGTTCGTGACGTTATGACTCGCAGGTCCTTGGGTTATTAGAAATCGACGATCGAACGGTTATTCAAAGTCTTTAGTGTAAATTAATGTGATAAAGTCTTGTCGTACTGTTTGCCTAAACCGATGGAATGCTCAGTCGGATTTTTAAAACTAGTTTTTTCTCCTTTTTTCATCTGGGTCTCAATTCGTTTTTATGGGCTAGTTCGCCAAGGTTTAATGCCTGGATGTAATAGTGAATTTAATGACTCAATCCCCCTCCATAAACTAGTTGTTAAGGTCTAGTTATCACCCTCAAAGTGGATTTTCAGTGTCAATACATGGGTCATGTTGGTGCGAAAATCCGATGTGCTAAATATAGATGGACTCCTTACGATGGCAGAAATTTTGTTTTTGTTCATTTATGGACTATTAACGGATTGCTAGGGTTACACGGACGTACAATTGTTAAAATTTACTGTGCAAGGCAATTTATCAAGTCATCCATTCGAAGATGCGTACGGTCGTCCTTTGAATCTACCTGAGACGCTTCCTATACCGAAGGACTTTGGGTGTTATTTATAGTGCTCTGTTCGTTATCGGGACACAGGTCTGAGAGAATGAACTTTTTTTGTATTATTATTTTCCCATTTGTAGGACTTTGAGTTCACCTTGCCTGATGTCCAATTCAAGCCAGGCAAAGTAAGGTACAGGTGTTTCTATGCTTCCAGATTACTTGACTCGATTATAATGAGTCATTTGTACCCGGGCAAATGGATCCTTTTTGGCACCTTGCAGATGGATCCTAGAAATGTTTTTATGTTTAATGTGTTGCACATGGAAATAGGTGAGTAGGGGTCTAGAATTCCCAGAAGGAGAGAATGAAATTCGCTTCTGTGGATTCGGTATGAAATTACTTCGGTGTTTTTAAGGAGGTAAACGATTCACGTTTGTCAAGGAAAGGACACTGAGGATTCCATGGATTGGGTGCTATGCAGATATTAGCTGTGTTTGCGATTCAAGAGTCTGTGTAGTTCCGAGATAACTAGACTGTTTTTCATTGTATCTTACTTTCGAACCCCGGGGGGACAGTGTAAAAAGTACGCTTGTAACTTTTTATATTTTCTAAGGATTTTCGGAGTGTTTTTCTTGTTTGGCATCATGACGACTAATTATTTGGTTTGCAGTAATCAGCATTTCTTCTTGGTTTGTATCTTCATTGCTAATTCTCTGTCTTTTTATTGCGGGAAAATCTTCGAATTTTGTGTATGCTGCAGAATTTGATTTACTTGTATAAATTGGATTTTTATGGGATGAACATGGGAAGATTGGTTTTAGATTGTAGTTCAAATCGTTTCTGAAGGTCATATTTTCTTTTGTTTGTTCGGAGCAATCTGTACCCTCACGTATATGAGGGCTATTATGCACTAATCATTGTAAGCACGATTGTAACGTATCTGATTAAACAATATTGGAAACCTGGACATATCAGTCACCGTATGCGAAACTAGACCACAACATTTATAATTGTATATTATATTTTGAAATATTGCCCAAGCGGGATATTGTGGTATCAGTAGCTGAATCAAAAGTGCAGGTAATATGGGTTAACAATCGCTATTTTATTTACGATAGCTTTTTACGCCAGGCTATGGATTATAATTGTTAAATAAGCTTACGAATGGATACAAATTAATTGATATTTGTCATGACGGTTTAGATGTTTAGGATATATAGGTAGAGACACTGTTATATCTATAAATATAAGTAAGGGGGTAGAAAAGTATATTGGGATATGGTGGGTTTATTACCGGATATTACTTGACTTATTTTATTTCGTACATGAATGGGACGGATCCCCCTTTGACTTACAGTAGTGGTAGTTTAGTGCCGGGACCCTGGCCAAGGTGGACATGTGTTCTTATATATTAGTAATCTGTATAAATAGTTTTCGGTGATATATAATTATAATAAAATTAAAAGACACCCTTTAGTATAACTCTTCTATTATTGATAAATATATTGTTTAATGTTATTATCTAATTGTTAATTATAATATTATATAATTACATCGCAATGGTGCGGGTAGCTTTGGGTGGGTTCAATACTACACGGGTTTTTGATCAATGGGGCAGCTTATTCGACACTTGGCGACCAGAGTGTTAGGGAGTTATATTAATGTGGCGGGGGGGGGGGGGGGTGTAGCGGGGGCGGGAGGGTAGCACGATGGGGGGGGGGGGATTCGTTTGTGAGGGAGGGGTGGGCTGCCAAAGTTGTCATTATGGGTTGATTGGTCTATGCAATGATTTAATTAATTGTGGATGTGTAAAAAAAAGAATTATGGGCCAGAAACGTGGGTAGGCGTTAGTTTAGAAAATATATATAGCCTACGCTGGATGAAACAAAGCTCCCAAAATAAAGATATAGTTTAAGCAGTTAGCTAGCCCAGTTTGGGGGTATAACACGGCGACAACTGTATTCATGCTCGTAACAACAGTAGTGGCACTCATTACTTTTTCCAATTCTGTGAATTTCTCATGGAGGGCTCAGTACTCTTGTCACATATTTCAGTAGTTTTGGGAGTATGCCGAAGGTTTGATCGGCGATGATAGTCTAGAACTATCACGCAGGTATGGAAAGTGAATTTTTGGGTTATATGCATGGAGGTGTTATTCTAACAATTATGTTTAACGTTGCCCTTGACGGTGTTGTCAGGATTTCTGGGGTGAACACTGTGGTTAGTTTTTGTTTGATGCATTGGTGTTTGTTTGTTGGTTGCTATGACTTTTGGGTTGACACGCAAATTATGCGTGTTGTACTTATAAGTATGTTGTCAATCTAGTGGTTGTATGTCAGAATTGTAGGGAGGTGTGGGCCATTTTAGATCGGTGAAATCGGTAGCGCTCCGATGTGATGTAAGATTAAAACTAAGGGATAGAAAAGTCACATGAAGAATTAATTTGTATAATAGACAGAAATACTCTATGAAATTGTAAATGGGATGAAAAGGAAGGATAAAAGTATAAAATACGTCCTAAGGTAAGTTTAAGAAATAAAGGAGCACGCACATCTAGCCTCCCGCTCAGACAGCTAGCATATGTTACGCAAGGTAACTAGTCTTTGTTTTGCTCCAACTGGCACCAAATAGAACCTGTTTACCGTAAGTTCAGTACGGGAGAGAACGGGGCGAGTTTACGAAAGGCTGGGGGGGGAAGTGGGGACCTGTGGAGGTGGGCGGGTGATTGAAAGGTTCGGAACGGGTGAAAAGACGCAAAAGAAATAAAACTGCGTTTCTGACTTTGCCCGCATAGGTAGAAGAATGGGGGATTTGGACAAAGGGGAACGTTTCAGTGATATAATTGTATTTCTTACTGGGCGAGTGTTTGCATACAAAAGGTCTTAATTTGACAGTCATCTCGATCAGCAATTCAGATGGTCCAGATCATGAGGGGAAGTTCAGGTTTATCGGATGTACAAAAATTTACCAAGTTCCCAAAAGAAAAGAGCAAGGTCATTTCCTCAACAAACCCGTGCCAACGTCCTCCTTGTTGAAACAGTGAATGCCAGTCCCCTGAAAAAGGGGTGCTCCAAGTTCCCTTCCAAAGGTTGCCATCCTCTTAATGCTCAGTTCCTTCAAAGAATCTACCCAGTGATTTTTTTTTTTATCCGCATAATGACCGTATCATTCTCTAAATTTTGGTGACCCACTACTTTATTACCATCTATGCCCATTGTAATAATAGTGTTGAACCCCCACCCCCTCACCGTTAACCACCTGTCACGGTGTGCCAGATATACGCCTCATTCTAGTGTATCCCAACCCCAACGGTCCCTTCCGTCACGTTTCAATTGCCCACCCGTAACTGGCGTTGTACAAGTGGTAATTAATGTCACCGGATTGCCTACCTGTACAACGCTAGCCGAATAATTCACGGTTCCACTAGTTTGTCATCCCTAACCTGGGGTACAAGAGCCATGCACGTAATCTACCAATGAGTACCTGATTTCTCCAGCGTACACCTTTACCGCATTTACCCGTTATTTCATAGACCAGACGCTTTCCCCAGTGTGAATACTAAGGCCTTCTACCACCAGCTCTCCTTGCACCAGTACAGCATGTGGGTCATGCATAGAACAGCAGGAACACGAACCATGTAGTTGAGGGTCATGGAAGTTATCTGCCTGGTGCTTAGTGCGGCGGGGGGGTATGTCGTCTATTACCAATTATCGTGTGGATTGTCACGGCATCTGCAGGGCTAATACCTCCCAATGTAAACATGGCTTGAGGCTCGTAAAGTTGTTTAACTCAGTGTTCAGAAATCTCTTGAATGCTAGTGTAGATTTCTGTTCACATGTTTTATTCGAACTCGCACTATTTATCAACCCCCCATAGCTCCCCCCGACCACCAACAAAATATACTTTATAGTTCTCACCTGTGATAGAGTTAACGCCTCAACTCGCGTAAACGTGGTGTTTGTAGTAAACCTTCCTCTCCACCCTCCGAATTAACTCCCCTTATTCCAAGTGTGCGACTCCGCCCATGGCGTTTTCAAGCCCTCAGTACGGGCTGCCGCCGCACTTACGGCTAGCCAGGAAGCCTCGCTTCGCTGAGTTTTTGCTGTAGATTTTAAACTTTAACGTTTGTTGTGTTCATGTCAATTCTGATTATTCTTGGTAAAGACATGAACAATATTTATTACTGTATAGGGATTTTCTAAGATAATCCTCGAGTGATTGATTACTGGCATTATTTATGAAATAATGATTACCGACGGAAGTAAGTAAATTTCCGCTCGTCTAGATTTCCCCAGGCCCTCGATCAGGGTGTCTTAGAGACATACCATACCAAAGAAAATTTATAGGACACGCCTAGCCTGCAAAAACTATGAAAAAAAGGATCTTCTAGCCTGATGTAGATCAGTGGAGGACATTCATTCACCTCATCCTTATTTAAAGCAGGAGTAGGCGCTGGTTTGAACCATTTCTCAGATGTAATGTTTAAGTCTTGGGGAAACTAATAACTATGTGGAAACTCACGTTGCACTTGGTAAGATGTTTGCTGTGTGGTCGCGTCAGAGAGAACTCTGGGGACCCAGTCTATGTGGTTGTAGATTGTTGGTGTGTTGTAGTGTGTGATGTGCCGGATTGTGGTTTTCTGGAAGAAGTAGATTCTTGACACATGTCAAATACTTTTGTTTTCAGAACTGGTCGAGTTTCTTTTTTGGCACCAAAAGCGGGTGTTTTCAAGATGCTGTTAGTAAATATATACAAGTGTGGACCCGAAGCTCAGTTCTATCGATTGCTGTTCAGGGGGAGCCCGCCGTGATAATTGCCTCCCAGCACGGAGTGAGAGGTGGGGGCCACATAGAATGTCTTTGTACAGGATTCGAACGCAGGCGAGAAAAAGTATACTATCTGGCGGCTGGATGGGTTGTTTTCTCACAACGGTGTACATTTTCAAACTAAGATTTATCCTCTAATTTACCAGTAAATAAAGCCGGTGGCGGACTATTGGGGAAATTAAATTATTATAATTTATATTCTATCCTTAAAGTCAACGGAACAATGGTTTTTGGACAGTCATAGACAGGGAGTGATTGACTACCTGTTCCTAAACAGCAGCCATTACTCTAGTATATAAGTTCTATCGTGAGACTCAAAATCTTAAATATATAGTTACTATTAACCAGTGCAATGTGAAAATAATTAATTACACCATTTTCCATGTTTAGTTTTCGCATTTTTATAATGTCATATGAGTTATTTTGACATTCCTATTCTTATGAACTCCATAATATTTCTTATTGTTCTGACCCAACTTAAAAACATTTGGTTCAGAACCAAAAGAATAAATTTATCAATAAAATGTTAATTTAACTGTAAAAAAACTAATAATATAGCCTGAGTTAGTCAGTGTGTTATAAATTTTATTATTTAATTATTCTTAGGGATTCTATCTTAAAAGTCTCTGTGCGTAGTAGTGTGTGTTGTGTAATATAACCACTTAACACATTACATGTACATATCACAGATACCCCTAGACTGTTTGCTAGACCCGTAAAGCCACCAGCTTCATTAGGTAAAAGATAGATAGTGTGGTATGAGGTCCGGAATAGTGGCAAGATAAGGAAGTGGACATTCTGCTAATCTTCAAACATCTACATTTTATCTCCAGAGCTGAGTCCTTCACAGCTGGACCTTCATTACATTCCACGAGGTGTGACACTTCAAATCCATAAAAATACCGATTCAAAAATCATACACTACATATTATTGGGGGTCTATCTCCCGGGGATCAATTAGGCTTATCAGTTAATATTTAGGATCTCCTGGCTGTGGTAGAATATTAAATCAGGGGAGACAAAATTGTATTATAATTTAAAATTGCCCCGCCTTAAAATATTGATAAGTGAAAATTAAAAAGTTGTGTGAGAATCTTCACAGCCTAAGTTTGGGTAATTAATTTTAGTATATACTGGTCTAATTATAGAATTATCCTTTCGTTCTCGTAGTAGGTAATTGGTGAATTACTTTAGTTGTTGTTTATTGGTTGGATGTTTTACCCTGATCTTGTTCATTTGTGTGTGATGGCTGATGGTCTGTAGCAATAGTTCTAGATAAGTCTACTGCTTGTGCCTAACGGCGAAGGTTTATGGGAATGGATGGCTGTTCAGGTTTTATATTCAGTATGTTATACTGACTTGAATGTGACAAGGGTATATTGAAGCGGGATAAGAGGAAAGAAGATTGAGAAAAAGATTTGGCCGAAAGGAAAATGTAGGAAATCTGAAAGGTTGGCCTGAAAGAGAAGAGAAGATGACTAGCAAATTGAGGCTGCTAGAGAACGTTTAGGAGGCTCAGATTGAGTGGCAGAAGAGAAAAAACGACAGCAAAAGGGAGGCAGGAAGATTAAAAAGGCCGTAAAAGGGTGGGGCAGGAAGATAGAAGGTTGCAAAGGGAGCTCGAATTTACCGACCATCACACCCGGTATAGCTAGGGAGTTGATTACCAGAGGCTAGATGGCTCTGAAAATGGTTTTGCAAATCAGCGAATTTTGCCTATTATGGGTGGCTGGTCTAGTCAATAGGAGCCTGGCTCAACATCGCTATTGGGGTTTCATTAGAACCATTTTGCCTGAAAAAAGACGATCGACATCGAGGTGGTACTCGCAGTCGTTTTTGGAATTATTTGCACCTACTAATATGGTGTTAGAGACGATTGTAGAGGTGGATTTTTAAAGTTATAACAGGGCTGACAGAGGTACTTCTTCGGTGAAGTCGGTTCGCAACAATGAACGAGAGACCTACCAAGACAATTAATGACATGTTAAGCAGGCTTTGTTATGATTGTCTACGAAAAAAAAATCGGGTGTGAGCTTTTTATTTTGATATACGTCTATGTACAATTTAGAAAATGCCTTCTTACTGATGTCCTTGGCGTAGGGAATTTGACCAGGGCAAGATCTCATAGCCGCATTTACTGTCATGTTGTAAAGCTAGGCTTTATTATAAGGTACGTAGATAAGGAATGCGCTGAATGGGGCACAGACTCCCCCATTGCACAGACAAGTGTGCTAGCAACATCCCCCCCCCCCCCCCCCCCCCCCCCCCCCCCCCCCCTCCCCCCCCCCCCCCCCCCCCCACCCCCCCCCCCCCCCCTAGACTAGAAACCTCCTCGGTGCGATCACACTACGCGGCTCCCGGCTCTGCGGGAAGACCCAAGATCTTAAAGCCCAATGATCATAGCTCCTCTCGTGACACTCCCCAGACAGACGCGCCACATGGCTCCTGCCCACTGTCATCGCTACACAACACGCTGACCTAACTGATTTCTCATGGAACAAGGTTGCAGAGAAGTTGGGGGAGAATGCTTTAAATGTTCGCTGACCCCTGGTATTCAGGCAGCCCAGGCAGCAGGAGTGCGTAAGTGGTGCAAAAAAGAAGAATCAGCACATAAGACTAATTTTAAAGCTCCCACAGCAAATTTATCACCGTATAAATTTGATAATAGAGAGCAAGGGAAATAAAGGTAGGACAAACTTTGAGCGGCCAAGAAATGACTATCGCGACAGAAACTCACAGTTCAATGACCAAAAGTTCAATGAAAGAAAACCGTTGAACCAAGGAAAAAGATGGTGTAAATGGTGCAAGAAGGATAACCAGAACACCGAATTTTGTAGAAGGAAACCTTCAAACATTGCTGCAATGAAGTCGGGGACGCAAAGATTAAAGGTTAATCCTAAGGGACAACAGGAACCTTATCACCCACCAGTTTGTGAGGATGTTATTTGTAATGGGGTCACCATAAGGTGCCTTTATGATACAGGTTTGGATTATGATTCAGTTGTGAAGTCTAGCCTAGTGGACCCAAGTCAGTATACCACAGAAACAGTGGAAATACAAGGGGCGACTAAGGACATACCACTCATGACACTTCCCATCGCAAGGATAACGGTGAAAACTCGCTATGTGGAAGGAGAAATCAGAGCAGCAGTGATAGATGAACCAATCTAACCCTCATGCTGATATTGGTGGTGTGTAGATATGCGTCTTTTAGGGGTATCCCGATTGAGAGGCAGATAGAAGAAAACCTGTGATACATGGCGACAAGTGTAGCAGACAGGTCTCACAAGTCAAGAGAAGGAGGATAGGTGGAAGATAAGGTGAACCTATAAATGCTCATCCAGAGGATATGAGGAAGGCGCAGGCTGAGCGACTAGGATCACTCAAGCATGCTTTTAAAATAAATTGCCCAAATGCCACACACTCCGAAGCAAGGGGGGATATTTTTATGAAGGACAGATTGCTATATAGGAAGACAGGAACTTAGATCCACTTGTGGTCACTGACAGTATTGGATTCTTCCCAAGGAGATATATAGAGGGCAAAATTTAATAAGGAGCTTTACATGTTGGAAAAGATTGGGTGACATGGAAAGAAAGTCTATGGTACCATCTGCCAAAAAAGTTGCTCGAAAATTTACTATTGGCCCGACGTAAAAAATGTCCCCCCGATATTAGAATAAAAACATTTGTAGAAGAAGCAATGTGGCGTTATTTCATGAGGGAACCACCCCACAAAGGGGAAAATATGTGCAGGATCCTAGAAAACTGCCACGGGGCCACTCTTAGGGCCTGAAATGGAAGAAAAAATCAAATTATTACTCAGGTAGACAAAGTGGCCAAATGGGATGCCCCCTTTTCGATCCACACCCAGTTTACTTCACTTGAAAATCAGGATTAACATGGCCCACTGATTGCGACGAGTACAAAAGAAGAAATTTATACCAGAATAAGCTGACAATCCCCTCGGTCAGATTATTAATAAACTGGAAGAGAAAGACCTAAAAGATCGAGCGTGAAGATCCTCTCATAATGCGAGACTCAGAAAGTGTGGGAGAGAGGAGACAAACCCATAAGAAAAAAAAATAAAAAATTGGGTAGTGGTCGTGATTTGTGCAGTGATGAGATCTCTAGGAAGAAAAAAAGTCCTCAATTATAAGTTCTAATGGACGGGAACCCGATCGGGTTCCATGAAAAAATAAGTATGAAAAAATAATATTATAAAAAAGTCCAGATGTAGCTCTATTAAGGACCCTGGGACAGATGATGAAGGCAGAAGTGACTGTTACCTCCATCGTATCAATATCGTGAACGAACCGTAACTTGACACTCGTTAAACTGAAAGGACTGGATGGGTAAAACTGGCAAATGATAATTTGAGAAACAAGCCAGGAAGAAACATGCAGCATATTTTAATAGGAAAGGGCATCAAGGACAGGGAATGAACTAGTCTGGGTTGAGAGAGATAGGTGCTGCTTCTTCGCTTCTACTATAAACCGGGCACGCTCTCGCCCAGAATAAATTTATTACAAATTGGATTGGCAATAGGTCCCCCCTGCCAATATACGGTTTTTCTACGAGAAGAAGGTGTCTAGAAACCAAAACTATAAAATTTGACAAGAAAAGGGGAAGGAAGAAAGTTTTTTCATTGTACCTATGGGTTTAAACCTTTGTAGAAAGAAGTATCTCTGGGGACAGGACCAACTCCCAGGAAAGCACCAACCCCCCCTTGATACTTGACCCCTTGGGCTATCCGCAACGTCAAATGCAAAAAGAACCACAGATCCCCACCTCGCATGAATACCCATAATTACATCCTTGTGAGAAAACAGCGGCACAAAAGGTAACAAGTCCCCAGTAGCAAGCACACCTGGACCTAAAAATCAGAGGAGGTAGGAGAGGATTACAAACAGGTTATTTTTTCTGGGCGGAAAACAAATAATAAAGATGTATTAACAGAGGATAACCCCAGGAAACAAATTACAAAAATTTTGCAAACAGTAATGAACATTGAACCCAGGTAGACTCAAACCAATCCACATTCTCTCCTGTAATGAACAAGTCCCTAACTCTCCCTAATTACCGTTCCGTTCTCGCCGACAGGGAAGAAGGGCCAAATTGGGAAAAAGGATAGAAAATAGATTTATTTTTTTTTGAAACATTCCCCCCCTATCCTTTCACACCAGTAAATCATCTTTTTTAGCCCCCCCATGGTTTTATGGTTTTTGTTGACACCACCGTCCCCTAATCGTGGGTCACCCCACTAAATCCTGTCCCATCTCCCCACATAAACAGTGAAAACTCAACGTAATACTTAAAACTGAATGCTAGTCACCCCCAGAAAGGACATACCACCTCCCCCCCATTCCAACCTCAGAACACCCCACCCCCCCCCCCCCCCAGATTTAAAACCCAAAGGCACCAAACCATTACAGAAATCAAAGTGTTGGATCCTTAGTAAAAGCTACAAATTAAAACCTACATATTCCGCCATTGAAAGCCTGAACGGTAACACAATTACTCTATTTTGAGCCGTTAGCCACCTAATTACCCCACAAACACGTAATGAACCCACCAGTTTTCCAACATGCTAACCATATCCGTACCCTTGACATCTGACTGCATCTCCACAGTGTCCACCTACTCCCCTATTCCCTCCTCAAATAGCACCGCAAAAATTGTTTCGCATCCCCCCCCACCTATCCCCCCCCCCCCCCCCTGAAAATAACCCCCCCCCCCCCCCCCACCCCCCCCCCCCCCCCCCCCCTTGGATCATTTCTCCCCGTCCGCCACCCAATTAGACTGCCCACATTTTTGACCCCCACACATTGAATGCGCCACCCCATCCCTTGTGACTTGAATGTTTACATCCCTACAGGCCTTCCAAGGGAAGGCGACACCCTTTAACTGGCTCGTCGGCATGGGGGGGCCCAAACAAAGATCTAAATGCCCCCCCCAACTTGGGATGCCAAACGAGGATTGGGAATCCCCCCTGGGAAACCCACACTTTACATGTGGCATAAATCTTGTATGCTACGCCCATGCGACCCCTGAGATTAACCCATTTCCCTTGGGAAAGAAAACTGCATTAGAAGAGCGAATTTCCCCCCCCCCTCGTTCTGTCTCCACAACTGCTCGTCCAACAAAAAAGTCCCCCCCCCAGTCATTCATGGCTCCCCCCGTAGGACCCCTTCTCTGGCAGCGAAATTTCCCTATCACCTCGCCATTTTAAACTCTAACACTTCAGGTGGTAACCCTCCCCCTTGAATCCCCCATCGCGTACCTCCGCGCTGAAGGAGGGGACTCCCTCTCCCCCCCCCCAAAATATATTTTGTGACTGCCGCAATGGTAAATTTTGTGAATTATGCTATCACCAAGTAATTAACCTAGGACAACCCAACTCACTAGCTAAAAGCCGTATTCCTATTTCCACCTCATATTGCCCCTAAATTTGACCCAGACTCCGCTTAGAGTCAGTGAGTCACAGAAATTCCAAGTAATTGTACTCGCTCATCCCGCGCCCGGCCTTGTTGCCATCAGAATACATGGTCCCCATCCTTTCACACTCACCGCTATTATCCAGGGGGAACAATGTATCTATTCCTCTATGTGCGCTTGCTCCTGCTCGCGCTGAAGTCCCTGACCTGAGATGGGACTTCCCCAGCCCGCAAAAATCCAATATGTAAGTCATCGTGGCCCCCCCCCCGCCCCCCTCCCACCCCCCCCCCCCCCTCGCAATGGCAGCGCAATGTGGAATACGCTTTCCAGTAGAATTAATAGGAGAAAAATGTTTTAGCAATCCTATCTCACAGAATTGACCTGATTTGACACAGGGAATTGTGGTGGAGAACAGATGCAAGTAATCTGCAGGCCTCGGGTGCTTGCTCAGCTCAGTTTGCAGCTCGCGTCATTGGTCCCCCACGACTGGAACCTGAAACCCGTGTGCTTATGCAAGCCGCAAAAGTTGAAGTAATAGCGGAACAAAGGCATCGTATTCCACAAAGCGAAAGGAAAGGTTTAGCTATAATCTGGGCAATAAGAAGTTTCAAGGCTATCTGATGGTAGGAACGTTTTGTGGTTTGACGGAATTGGTCAGCCCCTCTGTCCGCATTCTTATTCTCAGGCTAAGCAGAAAAAGCAAGATTGTTGAGGGTGGTCTTTATTTTTTGCGCGCAAACCTTATGTGTGTTCGTATTAGTCCAATACATCCCAGGGTCATTGAAATGTCGGTGAGCAGATTTCCTCAGTCGGCACCCCAGTTATGTGATCAAGAATTAGATAGTTAAAATATCTCCAAAATTAACGATGAAATGTAGGGTTAAAGATAATGCGTAAGATACTAGGAGACATGCTCGCCCATGCCAGCCTTTCCCACCGCCATTTAAAACTAACAAGTTAGAAGTGCAGACGAAACGTTTACCCTTTGTAGACGGGAGAGAACGGAGGACACAAAAAAGGAAAAATATGACTGAACACGTGTTTGAAGTTCGAACGGCAAAAAGACGCAAGTGGGGGTGAAAAGAAAAAAAATTCACGTCCCTAGTTGACATAAAGTAAGGAAATGGACAAGAAACGGACATTAGCTCTTGATCGAGACAGTCATTTCTTGGGCGTGTTTCGATACTTGGTCTTTATTTGAATGCCGCGGCAAAACACATGAGGGAAGGTTCTCGAACAAATTTCAAAAATTAAACTTGAGAAAAAATATGTTTTTTTTTTAATACTAGAGTTATGAAAATAAAACCTAGCTAGTTTGATAGCCC
This sequence comes from Oreohelix idahoensis, assembly GCA_024509875.1. Classification (NCBI taxonomy): domain Eukaryota; kingdom Metazoa; phylum Mollusca; class Gastropoda; order Stylommatophora; family Oreohelicidae; genus Oreohelix; species Oreohelix idahoensis. Next base: position 15,026 of record JAMPIV010022878.1, read on the forward strand.
ATCTTGAGCAGAGAAATAATATGCTTTCATTTATACAGACGGATAGATAATAAAGAAGATATTGACAAAAGACTGTAGTGTTCATATCATACAAGCGAATGCACTGTTAACCCATGTCACTAAAAGTTACCAAAATCTTGGCCTTGAGTCTGCAAACGTAAAAATCGAGCTGTAATTAAAGAGAGGGAATGTGGTGGAGAATTGTAGCTAAAAATAACTTAGGCAGCAGATTCGTGTAGGAAATGCATGTAAAACCAAGTGTGTTTTTATGAAAAAACAAGTAGAGGCAGACGGACTAACAGACCGTAATACATACTTGACTGAGATTTGACTGAAGTGACTTTTGGTTGTTAATTTGAAAATAAGGGGGGAAGTCGGCGATTGGCCAACGCATTTTATAGTAGCGGGATAGAGAGGTGAAAGTTTGCCATTCGACATAAGTCTGTTCAGAGACGCAGTTTGAATCCCTGATGGTGTTGATTCCATACGAATATAACTATATAGTGGGACGCCATCATACGGCCAGCAGCTCAGCTGAGTTTTGCTAGCAAACTTTAACTGTGTTCTCAATTCTGAATTCTGGTAAGAATGAACAATATTTATTCTGTATATTTTAATAATTCGAGTGATTGATACTGCCATATTATAAAAATTATTACGACAAGTAAGTGTTCGCTCTAGATCCCCAGCCCTAGATCAGGGTCTAGAGACATACATACAAAGAAAACATATAGGAACGCCTAACTGAAACTATGAAAAAGGATCTAGTGTTGAGATCAGTGGAACATATCACCTATCTTATTTAATAGCAGGAAGCTATTGAACATATCTCAGATGTAATGTAGTCTTGGGGAACTAATACTATGTGAAACCTACTTGGTAAGATGTGCTGTGTGGTCAGAGAGATCTGACCCAGTCTATGTGGTGTTGTTGTTGTGTAGTGTTGTGTGCAGAAGTGGTTCAGGAAGTAGAGTTCTGACACATGACCAATACTTTTGTTTCAGAACTGTGAGTTTCTATTTGGCACCAAAGCGGTGTCAAATGCTGTAGTAATATATACAAGTGTGGACCAGAGCAGTCTATCATTGTGTCAGAGCAGCCGTATATTGCCCCCAGCACGGAGAGGTGGGGGCCACAAGACTTTTGTACAGGATCGACGCAGGCGAGATAAGTTATATCTGGCCTGCTGGACTTTCACCAACGACATTTTCAACTAAATTATCCCTAATTTACCATTAAATAAAGCCATGACATTGGGGAAATTAAACTATATATAATTTTTCCTAAAGTCAACGGACAATGTTTGGCAGTCATAGACTGGGAGTGATTACACCATCCCAACAGCATATCTAGTTATAAGTTCTCCTGTGACTATCTTAATATAATTACTATTAACCAGTCAATTGAAATAATTAATTACACATTTTCCATTTTATTATGTCATATGATTTTGCATTCCATTTATGACTCCATAATATTTCTTATGTTCTGACCAACTAAACATTTGGTTCAGAACAAAATAAATTTATCAAAAGATTTAACTGTAAAAAACTAAAATAGCCTGAGTTAGTTCAGTGTATTATAAATTTTATTAATATTATTAGACTTCTTAAATCTGTGTGTGTGTGTGTGTGTGTGTAATTTACCACAACACATTACATATCAGTACCCTAGATTTTTAACGTAGCCACATTCATTAGTAAAAAAGATATGTGTGAGGTCGTAAGTGGTAGCAAGAAGGGCCTTCTGTAATTCACATCTACATTTATCTCAGGAGCCTTCACAGCTGACCTCATACATCACACTAGGTGACATCAACCATACAATACCATCAAAATCCACTACAACATTCATGGATTTTTTTGTGTCCAACCGATTGTTGCACCAAGAATGGGGTAAGAAGCGAGGTTGTGTGTGGCCACGTATGACAGAGAGAGAGAGAGAGAGAGAGAGAGAGAGAGAGAGAGAGAAATCTTTTCTTTAGTACAGGACACACTTATCTTCTATTATTGCTAACCTTTTGTTTTTTGGGGTTATTAACTTGGTTGGGTTCTTATCTTCTCAACGATGGGAGGGGCATAGGTATTCTGTATTTTATATATATGTAATTCTGATGTATTTGATCTTTCTCTTTTAGATATTGGATGTTGTAAGTTTAGTGATAATAAACAACAAAATAACTAACTTTGTGTGTGTTGGTCAGACCCATACCCATTTAACCATAGTTTTTCACGTGTGTGTGTCTTGTTGTCACATAGCTGTGTGTGTGCGTGTATGTGTTTAGTAAACTTATATTTCTCAATATAAGGGGGTGCAAGATTGTCTTACACTAAAGGTATAATCGTACAGATAGGCTGAACTAGAGAAACTACTCAATCCAGAGACAGATCTTCTCCTTATCTATTCACTCGTGAACATCTATTTCTTACACTACGTCTCACGTATTATCACCATCTCCTATACTCAGGCGGGACCTTAAAATAACTAAAACCTATCTAAGCACGACAGTAAGTAAATGTGTCTGTCTGATATAATTTCTGGTTCCTTATTGTTATTGGCTCAGGATTGCCCACATTGAGTGTCAGGACCTCTGCCTTCTTTAGATTGATGTTCAGACCCACTTGTTGGCTATACTTATTCAGTCTTTCTGTATTTTCTTGGATGTGTTGATGTGAATGTGCGAGTAGTGCAATGTCATCTGTCATATTCCAGGTCTTCCAGTGTAGAAAACGTTGTCAATCTAATTCCTCTTGGACTGCCCTCTGTTGTCTGGCGCATCACTGTTAGGTCCAAATCTAAGCAAGGGCAGTAATCGTTATATGTATGGGATGTACAAGAGATTATAGTGGTTATCCCACTTGAACAGCTTTTGTCTAGCTGTTAATTTATTTAAAAAATATATGAGTGTATCGCATTCGAATCTTCGAGATGCAGCACGTTTCTCATGTGGCTGAGTTCCACGTGAGATGAATTTTCTAAGCTATTTTTGAGCTATGAGCGAGAGTTCTCGGGAAGTTAGCCCCACGCATTTGTGATTAGCTGGGGTGTTCTGGGAGAGAATGATTTTTGGAGTTAGTGTGTGCCGAGCGAGTGCACTGAGGAGATGTGAAGTGTTTTTTCGATGTGTACCAGTGTACAGGCATTTTTGCTGATGAATTAGGTGTGATTACCAGCAGTCTTCTAGATGGATTATTGATGTATTTACTAGTACTGCGATTGCCAGCAGTCTTCTAGAAGGATTATTGATGTATTTACTAGTACTGCGATTCAGTCTAGATGGATTATTGATGTATTTACTAGTACTGCGATTGCCAGCAGTCTTCTAGATGGATTATTGATGTATTTACTAGTACTGCGATTGCCAGCAGTCTTCTAGATGGATTATTGATGTATTTACTAGTACTGCGATTGCCAGCAGTCTTCTAGATGGATTATTGATGTATTGCCAGCAGTCTTCTAGATGGATTATTGATGTATTTACTAGTACTGCGATTGCCAGCAGTCTTCTAGATGGATTATTGATGTATTTACTAGTACTGCGATTGCCAGCAGTCTTCTAGATGGATTATTGATGTATTTACTAGTACTGCGATTGCCAGCAGTCCGTCTTGATGGATTATTATTATTATTATATGATGTGGATCCTTTTTGGTATGCCATTATAACCTGTGTAACATGCTGTATTTCGTCTACGTTATCGTGACCGTGTTGTGGTGTAATTAAACTGTTCATTAACTGTCACAAGGCGTTCAACCCTCCATGACTCGTACGTGAGCTATCGTGGTGTGAGTGACTGTTTCTATACACCCTCCAAACATGTCAGACACGGTAACAGCACAGCAGTACACACATGGATAACAACCTGTATAGCGTATGCAATCAAGAAACTGTTACACCTGCAGTGGTGAATACACATGAACAAACAGGATTGCCACAGACTGAATGAATCTCAGCCTGTATCAATCACCCAGTCTATGACTATCAAAAATAAGGTTGTTGATAAGGGGCATCCTTGTCGTGCTCCTGTCTTTACCTTGAAAGTTAGGTTGCTCATCCCAATGGTGCATGTAAAGTTAGAAAAGAAGCTTTTTATGATGGAAACAATGCAGCTGGGAATTCCATAAGCCCTCAGTATTTTCCATAGGCTGTCCGTGTGTATGCTGTCTAAAGCCTTTTCAAAATTAACAAAGTTAATGTAAGGCTGTCTCTGCCATTCTGAGCACTGCTCTATAATATTCCTGAGGGTGAATGTATGATTCCTCTGTTGCTGTGTCTGTAACAGTTAAGATTTTTTACATAGACATGGGTGTCCGCCCAGCGCTAAAACCCCCAACCTGGAGGACTAGGGTAACAGCTTTAGTCTTTTTTTTTTCTAAAAAGTTCGTGGTACAAGATTTGTATTTACCTCAAAATTTCACCAATCTTTCCATATTTATTTTAACTGTTAAAGACTACTTCATTATTAAAATTGTTACATGTTGTTTTAAAACTAAACAATCATATTCGCTTCAGTTTTTTTATATGAATGAAAGCAAACACACACATACACACACACACACACACACATATATATATATATATATATATATATATATATATATATATATATATATATAAAGGTAAAGGAACCCGTTACACGCCCATTGAGGCATATTGGGAATATGGTGTTAGGCCCATATTATCTTAACCGTCGGCACACTAGGGGTGATGTGGTCGGCATCACGCCGGCCGCCTTAACCTTCCCACTTCCCACTAACCACTATGCTACCGCGGCTCCCATATATATATATATATATATATATATATATATATATATATATGAAATATAATATATATATATATATTAATATATATAAATCATATATATATATATATATATATAGTATATATGGGGAGCCGCGGTAGCATAGTGGTTAGTGCATTGCCTTCCTAGCGCAGGGGTCTATGGTTCAATCCCCAGATGAGGCGATAATTTTTTAGGCCACAAACGGCTCCTGGGTCGACCCAGCTCCAAATGGGTACCAGAGCAACTCTGGGAAGGTTAAGGCGGCCACATCACCCCTAGTGTGCCGACGGTTAAGATAATATGGGCCTAACACCATATATATATATATATATATATATATATATATATATATATATATACCTAGACATATATTTACCTCTAACCAGAGCTATACCATTATAAGAGGAATTCGCTGAATTTACTAAGCTGGGGGCTTGAACGAACTAAAAAATCATTGCTTAAATCCTTCACAAATGGCGACGAACAGATATAAGTTAACAATTGCTCAGCCCTATGCCGCATGGTCCTTGACTTCTGAAAGCTCCCTCCGGATAGAAGTGTCATTACACTTCTATCAACATCTCTGCGAAGAGTAATCTTGTGCGAAGTTAAACACCTTCGACGACCCAGTTTTGATACTCTTGAGTTTTGGCCATTGTTGGACCACTACTGCAAAGCAGAGGAGGCTATTCGTGACACAGGGTGATGTTATGGTTTTCGAATAATGGACAGTTCACTTGGCAGCTTTTAAGTTTGTACTTAGCTACCAAAAGTTTGATGGTTTCTGCTCCCGCTGATGTTTGGTTCTTTGCAGATAGATGACTGGTTCACTCTCGTCACTGGTCAAGTCTGAAGGATGTGACACGTTCCAAGGAGTATCAGGGAGTAAACACAAAGCTGGTCCAGTGTCTCTAAGACCCGTCTGATGATGGTGTCTAGCGCCGACTTCAGGACACTTATACCCTCACTTGTTCCAGAGATAGTACCCTCAGTTCGTACCACCGACTAGTGTCACAAAAGAAGAGAACAAATACCCTCTTGAGTATTGAGTTTTCCTGACACACACTCATGTATTCCCCTCTTTTCATTCCATCATCCCATCTACCTCAGAACTTTACCCTCTCTGAGCATTAGTCTTAATCCCAGTGAGCGGAAAACTTTCATTACATTTAGATTGAATAGGTTTACATTTGCCGCTACATTGGTTGAAAAAGTTAACAAAATAATAAGTAATTACATCATTTCTCTCAAATTCACTCCCTGCTCTATATGGAACTTGGGACTACCTCTTCTTTTGGTTCTCTATAAGAAACTCGCACAAAGCAGTCACCAGCCCATGTAGTGGGGGTTCATGAAATCATCATTCTATATGCTGAGGTTGCAAGCCTCGTTTTACTTGAACATCCGCTAGCTATTTTCACATGCTAATATTCACGTCAATATACTAGTATACATATTATTTCACGTGTTCATAATGCAAAATATAGAATTATAAATGTACAACTTACCACAAAATTGTCTTTGGGATCATAGACTGCTGGCTCAGAGAAATAGTTAAGGCAGCTTGTTTAAGATGCCTCTTCCACGTATTCTGTGGTGTTACTTTACAGTAAGCTCCCACTTTGACTTCGTGTTCAGACTCTTAGGATTCCGGTTTTCCGTGTTAAAAAAGGTAGAGTTTTCCTGGGATATAAGTCCTCAAGATGTTCAAACAAGGTCCGGTCTGATAAATGGAATTCTGATCCGATTCTTTATTCTGGCTGTCTGGCTGCTCTCTTGACAAGTTGAATTTCACAGTATTTTCAACCGACTAAAGTGTCAGGTTATATTGCAACTTACATACCAGGCGCGTTGTTGTTTACTATTAGACCAAGCTCCAATCAGAAATGTCGTTATGTTTACCTCTCGAATGCCGGCCAGTAGTTTCAATCATGTGTGGTTTGATGGCGTTTGTTCAAAAATTTTCCTCATAGGAAAATTCTGCGTGTAATTTAAAAGGTCACTTTCCAAATATGTAATCGTTCTACCTGTCGATTAGCGGTATTGATTGCAACTACAAATCCCTACATTATCACAAATAATCGTAACACTTCTATCGGAAAGCTTTTACAACATTATGTCTGTCAGGTGCATGTCTGTAATATGTCCGCAGACGGACAATTTATCTCCCCGTACTTGTGCAAATACCGACCCTCGTTTGACCATCTGGGCTGTGACGCTTCACGATAGTAATTAGAAGGTCACACTAGCCATATCAGCGATAAGCGAGCGAGCTTGGCTATTTCCGTGTGAATCCGGCCCCCAATGTCTGGTACACGAGAATTTTACCAAAATGACTGTCGGTCAAGATTGCATCATCCGTCTACTTTTTCAGCAAGGATGAACAGGTAAACAGACTAGACGAATTATTACAGGAAGAAGTGTAAACAATGACTTGAAAATACCAATACTGCCGGAGAGGAAAAAAGAGCGAACACAATTATGTGACGGACACCCGAAGGAAAGCGAAAGAGAGGCCGCCCAAAAACTACTTGACGGAGAACAGTGGAGGCCGAGATGTGAAGAATGAACCAGAGTTGGGGCACTGTACGAAGGATGGCCAGCGACCGAGCAAAGTGGAAGCAGTTTGTTGCTGCCCTACAAGACTCCACTAGGCGCGATGGCCACTGACTGCTTTGACAGTCTGTGGCTAAGGATCAAAGAAGAAGAAAGAGAAGAAAAGAACGAACAATATAAAACAGCACAGGTGGCAGCAGAAATGTGAATTACAAAATCGACATCCTGGGACTCTGCAAGACAAGGAGAAATTCATAAAGTCTGGTACAGTTAGGTCTGATGACCAGCGTTGCCACTCCTAGGTGAATTCACCTAGATCTAGGTTTTGTTTGGTCCCGTCTAGGTGTCATTTTCCTTCATTAGTTGAAGTGTCACGGATTGCCTCCCCTGCTTTGCAGCAGTGGTCTAACAGTGACCAAAACTCAAGAGTATCTAATATTGGCTTCCAAGGTATCTACCTGCACGCAAGATTACTCTTGGCAGAAATGTAGATAGAAGATTAATGACACTTCTACCTTAAGGGAGGTTTCACAAGATATTGCCAGAAGTCACGAACAATGTTGCATTCGGCTGAACAATTCATAACCCTCCACTCCCAAAGGAGCATAGGCCTTCAACAAACACATGCCAAGTCCTCCTGTCCCGTGCCATCATCTCAAGTTCTTTCCATGTTCTCCTCATCATTTTCACCTCTGTTTCCAACTCTCTTCTCCATGTACTTCTTGGTCTTCCTCTGCCTCTCTTGCCCTGGGGGTTCCAGAACAAGGACTGCCTTGTAAATGCTATCAACAGGTTTCCTCAGTGTGTGTCCTATCCATCGCCATCGTCTTATTCTCATCTCTTGTTCCACTGGCACTTGTCTAGTTCTTGTCATCAGTTCCACGTTGGTAACCTTGTCATACCATTTTAATCCCTCTATTCTACGCAAGCACCCATTTATGAAAGTCTGTAGCTTTTTGGTTGTTGTCTTTGTTGTTCTCCATGTCTCCGAGCCATACAATAGGACTGACTTCACATTTGAATTGAAGATTCTTATTTTCGTGTTGGATCCTATTTCTCTTGATCTCCATATATTTCCCAATGCAATGAAAGCTCCTCTTGCCTTTTGTATTCTTATTTTGATATCGCTGTCTGTCCCTCCAACTTTGTCTATATTACTGCCAAGATACGTATATGATTCTACATCTTGTATTGGTGTTTCTTCAAGTTCAACCCTATTATCATTACCTGCATTTATTCTCATTATTTTTGTCTTTTCCCTGTGTATTTTCAGACCCAATTGCTGTGACCTCTCATCGAGTGTTTTCAATTTGTCCTGCATCTGATTACGGTTATGGGACAGAAGAGCCAAGTCATCAGCAAAATCCAGATCATCCAACTGCTTAGTCAGAGTCCACTGGATTCCATTTCTGTTGTGTGTTGTCGATGATCTCATAACCCAATCTATTGCCAGCAAGAAAAGAAATGGAGACAAGAGGCATCCCTGTCGCACTCCTGTTCTTATCCCAAATGGTTCTGTAAGCTGTCCTTCATGAAGAACTCTGCATGTCATGTCTTCATATGTTTTCTTTATTAAATTAATGATCTTCAGGGGAACTCCATAATGCCTCATCAATTTCCAAAGTGATTCTCTGTCTACACTGTCAAATGCCTTTTCATAGTCCACAAATCCGATGTATAGTGGTGAATTCCATTCCAGACTTTGTTCAACTATTATTCTCAAAGTGGCTATCTGGTCTGTACATGATCTGTTTTGTCGAAAACCTGCTTGTTCATCTCTCAATTTCTTGTCTATCGACTCTTTTAATCTCTCAAGGATAATCCTGTTTAATACTTTTCCTGGCACTGATAGTAACATTATTCCTCTATAATTTGTGCACTCTTGTAAATTTCCCTTCTTAGGCAACTTAACCAGATATCCTTCCTTCCATTCTGCTGGTATCTCTTCCTTTTCCCAGACTTTACCAAGTAATTTATATAACATCTCTGTAGCCGTGTCGATATCTGCTTTGATGGCCTCTGCTGGAATGCCATCAGGTCCAGACGCTTTTCCATCTCTTAGAAGCTTTATGGCTTTCTTTATTTCTTCCTTCGTTGGTCTTTCACCGTTAATTTGTAGCTCTTCTTCTGCTGGCTGGATGTCCAGCGGGTTTTGTGGAGCTGGTCTATTGAGAAGGTCCCCAAAATATTCTGTCCACCTCTTCATTTGCTCTTGTATATTGCTGAGCAGTTTCCCATTCTTGTCTTTTATGAGACAACTTGTTTGCTTGTATTTCCCTGTTAACTTCTTTGTGCTGCTATACAGTTCTCTCATATTTCCTTTGGCTGCAGCATCTTCTGCCTCTCTTGCCAACTCCTCAATATACTTCCTCTTGTCTCTTTTGATACTTCTTTTTACTTCTTTGTTTGCTTCTGTGTACACTTCTTGAGCCTTGGCTTTGGAGCTTCTAGTTTTGCTTGTGTTTAACTCTGCTTTCTTGTTTTTTCCTGTCTTTTATCTTATTGATGGTTTCTGTTGTTATCCATGCTTTTTGTTGTCTTTCCCTTTTCCCCAGTATTTCTTCACATGTCTCCTTCCATACCGTTTTGACCTGCTGCCAATAGTCTTCTGTATTCTCTACATCTTCCAGCTGTTGTAGCACTTGGAATTTGTTGGATACTGTGACCGCAAATTTGTCTCTTGTTTCTTGATTTCTTAGCTGTCCTACATTAAACTGTTGTCTATAATTTTGCATTGTTGCATATCTCTTGAGTTTCATTTTTATTTTGGCTATCAGAAGATGGTGATCTGATGCCACATCTGCTCCTCTATATACCTTTACATCCTGCAATGATGATCTAAACTTCTTCTTTATGCATATATGATCGATCTGATTTTCTGTTCTATGGTCTGGTGATATCCATGTTGCCTTGTGTATTCTCTTATGTGGAAACATGCTTCCTCCTATAGCCAGTTGATTTGAAGCACAGAAGTTTGCGAATAGTTCTCCATTTTCATTCATTACTCCTAGCCCATGTTTTCCCATGACTTCTTCAAATCCGGTGTTGACTGTACCTATCTTTGCATTCATGTCACCCATCAAAATTGTGATGTCTCTTCTTTTTACTTTATCCATAATTTCCTGTAGTTTAGTATAAAATGCTTCTTTCACAGACTCTTCTTTGTCATTAGTTGGTGCATAACATTGGATGACATTTACATGAATTTTCTTTTTAGCTGTTTTGAAAGTAGCTGTTATTATTCTGGGTTCAACAGCTTCCCATTCAATGAGTGCTTTCTGTGCTTCTTTAGATAACATAAGAGCTACCCCTTCACTGTGGTGTGAAGTTTCGTCTTCATGTCCTGAGGACAGCACCAATTCACCTGTGATGAGTTTCTTCCTGTCTACCCCCTTCCACTTTGTTTCACACATTCCCAGAACCTCGATTTTGTATTCCCTCATTTCTGCTGCTACTTGCGCCACTTTCCCTTGTTCGTTTAATGTCCGAACATTCCAGGTGCCAAATCTGGAAGTTCTCCTAGAAGAAAGAAGGTTAGTCAGCAACACAGACTCCTTTCGGCTTTCTCTGTGTTGCATCATACGCCTCCTCGCGAGAGGACCTTCCCCTGTCTTGGATGGCTGTGTTTTATTTTCTTTATTTGACTTGTCCATATTTGTTGAAGTTTTTTGTGGTTTAAATTTTTTTTTACAGGATGGGGTAACCGGCCCCATGCCCAACCCTCCTTAGTCGTTTTCTACGACATGCCTGGCAGGGGACAGTGTTACTATTCTTTGCTCCCCTTTCGGGCCCCGGTGACACACGGGTGTGAACAATTGTTAACGTATTATATCTGGTCCGTCGCCATTTGTGAAGGATTTAAGCAATGGTTTTTAGCCCATTCAAGCCCCCTGTTGGTGTAATCCAACGAAATTCCTCTTATAAGTAATGGCTCTCTCTCTCTATATATATGTGTAATTATTGAATAGTCTTGCACTTACGTTTGCTTTCATACAAATTATAAAAACTTAATCGACTATGATTGTTTAGTTTTAAAACAAAAGGTAACAAACTTAATAATCAATTAGTATTAACAGTTTAAAATAAATAAAATGCTGGTGAATTTTATATTGGAATCAAATTTTCTCTTCAATGAGTTTTAGGGTGCTGATATATTAAAAGTCCTTTTGCTGGTGCCTTTTTACAAGCAGTTAACTTTTATAAGGGAGTCCTGCAGCTGTGGTTCATCAATTCTGTGATGACGAAAGCCTTCTCCACACTCTCTTCCACTGTAGGCGGTTAAGGTAGATGCTTTTCCCTCACAATAGCGGCGTCAATACCAAAAATCGTCTGATGGTTTGTAACCACGAACTGTAGACAAATAGAAAGAAACAAATGCCTGCTAAGTACATTTGTTCGCTGCAAACTAACAGGCCCATTGTCATGCGCTTCACCCACCAATGTTAAACTCTCAGAAGAATTAAATTCCAGAGCACACAGTGTAACTCAGTGAATATGATGAAAATTCACCATTATCCTTCTGGGTGTTAACTAGGAAATTGCGTCTGGAGTGCGTGAATAATGATTTGCCTGAATTACAATTAAAAACGGTACACAAATCTCACAAGCTAATATGTTACACCTAAGGCACATGTGATGTAATTATCACTCATTACTCGTCACTACTCTCATCGGAGTCTGAAGTCCCTCTGCTGTCAGGTTTTCCGCCCGACTAGTCAGAAACAATCACCAGCTCTTGCAGTAGTGGTTCATGCATATACTATTTTCATATGTTGAGGTTGCTAGCCTTGTATATAAACACTTAGCAAGAAACCTGTAGAATTTACATTAGTAAATAAATTGTTTACACTTACCCCAAAATTTTGGGAATACACAATCTCCTTCCACAGATTTATCCTGGACACAGCTCTGTATTAGAAGCTTCGAAATCACTTACGTCTGGAAATTAGAGTTCATTCCTCTGACGGCAGGTGTTCTGCGAAATCTTGGCCTGGGAAAACTTTTGTTTAATTCCTCTATGTCTTGTGATCAAATTCTAGGATTCCAGTCTTGTTAATTAAAGTCCTGGCCCCTTTTAGTTTCCAGTCTTGTATTAAAATGCGGGTTTACTTGTGAATTCCAAAGTTGCCCAATACTCGATCTGCTACTTATAGTTGTGGAATTTCTAAGTCCAATGTCTCCTTTTTCTTTCTGGCTTTTAGGAGTTGCTGATATGACGTGTGCGCTGCAGTCTCTCTGTGTTATCTGTGTCTGTGTTTTCATCACACTATATTCTCAGTTCTTAGTGCAAATCACAGATTGCACTTCCGACTAGTGTGCCAATAAAATACATTGCATATTTCAGCTCCTCAAAATGAACCAATAGAATCGAATCTCGTTCAGCATTACCTGGTTAGGGGCGCTTTCAAATTCGAAAATATTACCCTCACATGTTTCAAAATATTCAATTTAATATCCACGCGTGACCTCTTATAGAGATGTCATATCGTTGCGTAAGACTTCCGGCTGCACCTATTTGCCTCTCACCAAATTGTGACCTAGTGTTCCTGAGTAACGTCTACAAATCTTGAGTTTGCAGACAGATTATCTGAGATAAATACACACAGGGATGGTCTAAGCGGAAACAAATTACGCGTTACCACCTGTCTTTCGCTAGACGGATCTCCACCAGATTAGTGGCTCAATATGGGGTTCTATTCATAGAACGTGCACCTTGAATAAAGAGGCACAGTCGCTTTGAAAAGATGGTAAGCCTGATAATACGCGATAAAACATTATCGCTGACGGGTCAATAAACTGGCGTAACACAAACAGTCGAGGAGTGAAGTGTTAGAGACTTAACTCTACTGATCCAACGTAGAGAGCAAAAATGAATGACAAGGCACAAATTATGCCAAATACAACGATGATCAGTGAGAGAAAAGTGAAGAAACAGAAGTGATACTGCCAGAGTGGAATAAAGAGTGAGAGAGCGCACAAAAGCACACGCACAAAGCAAGACGTACCGTCACATGAAGAACGCCACCTTGATTTCGCCCAAAGTCGGCAAATAGCCACATACAAAAACTCGTAATATAATCCACAAATCGCCCAGATTAGCCCAAGTCGCCGATATCTAAGTTTTTTTTTTTTTTTTCAAAATTCATAGCGGCAGCGCTGCTGGTGACTATGATAACCAGTTAATGCCACCATCACGTGAGATGTTGTTTCAAAACCCAAAAAAAAGTGGCATAAAATTTCCATTGCTTTCCTCGCCGTATAACATGTAGTACAATCATGCTGAAACCACAACGAATGGTGATTAACAATGGCGTTTACTACTGGTCCAAAAATTGAAATGATCATGGAACCATACCTTTCACCATTAACAACTACTTCTCCTTCGACATATTCAAAAAAGTAAGGCCCAGTCCCCTCATCATGCATTAGACGCACAATACAATTACTCGCTATGGGTATTACTGCTCAGGGTCAAAACTTGAGTCACGCTGTTCTTAATATACTGTTCAAAAAAAGAAACGCATAGCTATCCGAGGGCGCGTTTTTATGAGTTTGTAAGTAAAATTTGGTGCTAGGGTATATAAAAACCAGCCTCAAATGTTCTTTACAGTGTCAAATGCACGTATTGACCTGAATTGCGTTCGTTTTTGTAATCGTTACAACGCAGTGGTCAATAGTGTTTATGACGCAATTTTTGACCACAGCTCATGTTGCGCGCACGTGAAAGCAACACAATTTGGGGTGAACACTATTCACTGACTACGCAACTGAAACCCTATAAAAGGATAACGCTACACACAAAATATTCAGTTCATTTTCAAGCAGACATTTATGGCGTCTCTATCGATAAATTTAAGGAACATTGCTATTGGCCGACTGCATGCAGGCGAAAGTCAAAGTCAGGTTGCCAGGCATCTAAACGTGCATCAGAGTACCATCAGTCGACTTTGGCACCGGTTCCAAGCCACTGGCTCAGTTGAAGACCGGCATCGCAGTGGACGACCCAGAGTGACAACAGTGTCTGATCAAACTGTCTGGAATAGACTGCATGACGCTGGACTTTGGGCACAACGACCTCACCGAGGACCTGTCCTTACGCGCCTCCTTCGTCAAAATCGACTTCTTTGGGCCAACCAGCATCGTCCCTGGGCAGCTGACAATGGAGACGTGTCTGGTTTAGTGACGAATCTTTCTTTTTGTTGCAGCATCATGATAGACGGCGTAGGGTCTACCGTAGGCGAAATGAACGTTTTGCCCAAAATTGCGTTGATGAAGCTCCGCCGCACGGTGGTGGAGGTGCAATGGTGTGGGGAATGATCAGTTACAACGGAAGGAGTCAATTGGTGCACATTGAAGGAGGCTTGAATGCGCAACGATACGTCAATGAAATTCTTCTACCCCATGTCCTTCCACTTTTGGCTGCCCAAAGGTCTGTGTTTCAACAGGACAACGCCAGACCCCATTGTGCACGGTTGACCTCGCAGTTCCTGACTGCCAACAACATTTTCACCCTTCCCTGGCCATCCTTGTCTCCAGACATGAGTCCGATTGAACACCTGTGGGATGAGCTGTATAGACGTGTTTGTCGCCGAGACGTTGCTCCAGCCAATCGTCGTGATCTGTTCCAGGCACTCCAGGAAGAGTGGGCAGCCATCCCACAGGCCCACAACAGACGTCTGATCGCATCCATGCCCAGGAGATGCCAGTCGCTGATCGATGCAAGAGGAGGCCACACACCATTCTAACGGGAAAGCCCGTACGCCAAAAAACTCTCGTGACCCAGATGCAAAACAACTGTCAATTGATTGGTTGAACCCTAAGGTATTCTTGTGTGCAATTTGAACAATTAACTCATTAAATTAAAAATGTTATTGAATGTCAAAATTATGGCTATGTGTGTGCCTTCAGTAGCTATGCGTTTATTGTTTTGAACAGTATATACATAAGTTACTAAATTCTCTATGTGTCGGGTGTATATTAATATTAACATTAATTTAGCGAATAATTTTTTACGTCATTCAAATTCCTGCACTACGTTTGGTGGACCCTGTAGAAGGCAAAGGCCCAAACAACAACACGTGTAAATTATTTTTAAAAAAAAGAACATTAGTAGACAGAGCAATAGAATTAAAAGCAGACATGTACTTGTGCTTTGCAGACTATGCTAAGGCATTTCATAAGGTAAATCATGATGGAATTATAAAAATGTTAGAAAGCATAAACATCGATGAAAAGATACAAACATTCATAAATGGTGGTTTGTGTAGAATAGAAGTATTGAAATGGTATGACAAGGTCACCAATGTGGAACTGATGACAAAACCCAGTTAAGTGCCAGTAGAACAAGAGATGAGAAGAATGCGCTGTAGGAAATCTGTTGGTAGCATTACAAGGCAGTCCTTGTTCTGAAATCCCCAGGGAAAGAGAAGCAGAGGTAGATAAAAAAAAACACACGGAGAATAGAGCTGGAGTTGATGAGAATGACATAGAAAGATCTTGAGCTGATGGCACGTGACAGAAGAAATTGGCATGTGTTTGTTGACGACCTACGCTCCTTGGGAAGCTAAAAGGTTTTGATGATGATGATGATTGTGATGATGATGTTGATGATGATTGTGATGATGATTGTAATGATGATGATGATGATGATCATAATGACAATGATGTTAGTGATGATAAACATCGATGGTAGAAACCTGAGTACAATAAAGAACACACGCTGTCAACAAACAGCAACCATAAAAAATTAGGAAATAAATAGGACAATTTCCGCTCGTAAAACAGCGTGCTAGACAGGTGTGTTGTCACCTGACCCGTTAAATCTGTACAATGAAAATCTTTTGAGATTCAAAGAATATCCGTTGGTAGGCATAATAGTGACAACTGGAGATATGCCGACTATACGGTCTTAATAGCAAACATTGAAAAAAGAGTTAAAGGAAATGATTGACGCAATAGTGACAGGAAATAAAAAAGAAAATCAAGAGATCTCGGCCCAAAATAGCAGAAGATAGAAATAATAGTCATCTCTAAGAAAAAAAATGATTTTCTAGAACGCATCATTAAAATAAATGGGACCGTTTTGAAAGAGGTCAATAAATTCACATATCTGGGCACGTAAATAATGCTCATGGAAGGTGTCATCCCAAAGGTGAAGAGCGGGAGAGTCAGTTCATGAGAAACTTTCCACAAAATTAAAATTATTTTAGGCAACCACTCTCCGTCAATGAAAATAAAAACTAAAAAATTCGTCAGTGTTATACAGAACCAATCCTGTCTTATGGAACTAAGTCATGGACAATCGATAAACAACCCAGAAAATCTCTGGAAAACTTAGAGATATGATTTTACAGAAGATCAAAACGAACACGATGGTCAGCGACTAATAGTAATAAGGATGATTTTTAAAGAAGACACTGCACAAAAATATTACTTATATTAAAAGGAAGTAATCCACGTTCTTTGACATTTAGGTTTAGGTTTGTGAACCCCGCACTTGAAAACTGGTGTTTTTTGTGTGTGCAAGGGATACCCGGTTCAACACCATGTGGGTTATAATTTGGGTGTATAGTGTTCATCTTTCCATATAGTGTATTACTGTGTTGTTTGTCTTATGTGTTGGCTCTTCCAGCCTGTAATTTATCTGCCGTTTGCTGTGGAGGACAGTATTTGAGCACTTCGATAGCACAGTCCTTGTCTAGCACTTTGTTTTAGGGTTCGTCCACATATGATGTCGGGCAATTTTTGTCATTTTTTTGGCTTTCTTCCTCTCCCCTTGTCACATTTCGACATTTAATAAAAACCAGACCCCCTCCCCCTCTTTTGTGACGCTACAAATATCTTACCCCCTGTTACGTGCAGTCTTTGATATCTTACAATATTATACATTGGTATACTTGTTATGTTCGCAAATATTTTGTAAACAAAATAGATACTTTTTAGTGCTTAAGGAAAAGTCATTATTGAGTTACTTCCCTTGAAAGTTGTGTCGTCTCTTTCGATCGAACTCCGCGGATGAATCCAGTTTTACTGCGATTTATTCTTTGTTTGGGTAGTAATAGATTGTTCTTGCTTCAGAATATCTATGGCCTGAATTTATGTGTATTGTTTGTCTGAGTAGGACGAGTCTGTCTTATATCTGTATATCTTTACATATCTAAGTCGAACTATATGTTCTTTTGTCTCTAGAGAGGTCAAAGGCTGTTCGGCGGATGTGTCTCTAGAGAGGTGTGTTTTGGCTTCGCCCTGATCATGGGGGCTGTGTTTTGCTATGTCGGCTTGTCGCCGGGAAAAAGTGATCTCTATATTTATGGGGAAAGTGATAGTCGTCTAGACCTATCGTGTATGCTTTACCCCAGTGTTTATTCTTATTGCCAAGGAATGGCAGAATCATATTTCTGATACGCAGGTAATAAAAGATACTCTTTTGAACTCTCGTACGAAGCCACCGTTTTTCGATAGGTATGACTTGTACATCTGAGAGGATGCATTTAACTAGATGGAAAACGACTCTGATTCCTAGCAGCACTATATCCTGTAGAATGCAGTCAATTGTATCATGATAGAATCTACAGAGCAATGAAACATTTAATGAATGACTAACTTTAAGACAGATTCATTATCTGTATCCAAACGTGAGTGACAGCTCACGAGAGAAGCCATCTTGTAAAAACATTTAGTGACTTTTAAGAAGAGAAAAGGGATGCCCGTATTATCGCTTGATTAGTCCAGAGATCACTGCTACACATGAGAACCCATTGCTAGCGGTTCAATTTGATTATATGGGAAAATCTGTGCTGGACATTATGTTAAGGAATCTTCACTAGACGAGATTAGGTCTAGAAGTCATCTTGGATATTGTTTATAATCTGACGTGCTTTTGTCAGTAAACTCAGATGATATATATATGGGCAATACTGAGTGCTTGGCTATTGACAGTCCATTATACTATTATTCTACATGAGTGCCCATGTAACATTGCAAGACCATTTATCCACTGTACCATGATGTATTATGCCAACCTGTGATTTGTCACTATCTGTGCTGTCGAGTGTGTACGTCCAATTAAACTGTAGTAAAGGTACACAGTCGTTGGTGTCGATGACTTCCAGCCATACATGAGTGTGAGAAAAGAACATTTGTCAACACCACGAACTCTTCCTATCATTTGCATATTACACACTCAATCTATGTCTACACACCACTGCGTAGGTCAAGTTGACATTCCATACTCAAACCACGAGCAACACAACAACACAGTATTTAACTCTGGTGATGTTCGAGTGAGCTTCAGATTTTTCAGCATGTCTCTTGCTCAGGGCAAGGGTCTTGTATTAAAAGAGTTTATCAACTGATGATGACGTCTGTCTCCCAAAGAAAGATCTTATCAACTGGTGGACCAGCTTTCTGGGTTTGACCTCGCAGAAGTTGAGAAGTCAACAGATTACCGATACCAGACCGTTTCCTGTGGCTGATATGACACACTTGCAGTATTGGTTTGCTCTTTGTCAACACTTCGTCACGTGACCTGTCAAGTGAATGCAGTATGTAGGTCAGCGTTGTTGACATTCTTACATTAGACATTACAGAGTTTCACAGAACAGTTGGATCAATTCTTGTCAATATTAACAGGAAGACAGTATTATTGAACTAAGAAGTCCTATTTTCATCGATGGATCTTCTTGTTTTCTATATATGAACTTTAATATTTAAGGCCAGAATGTTTAATTGAATAAAGTGGCAGTTTGTTTATTTTCATAAGAATAACTTTGCCATTACTGTAAAACTGAGCCTATTTCGCAACACATACTATCATACACATAATTTATATATTTATGTTTACATGTTATTTATTTGTACAGTATGTTAGTTTATATGTCAGCGGGTTGTGTTTAAGGTTGGGCGGAGTCCTCACAACAGAATATCCCACGTCATAGAGGGTCCGTTGTGGGCGTTTTCTTTAGGTGCAATTTCCTTAATTGGAAATTTGCTTGCAACAACTAGTTGCTATTTGTGTTAGCTGTGAAGACTGTAATTATTGTTATTTTTGTAATATTTCTTTGTTCTTTAGTTTTGTTTGGATTTGTTTGTAATTTGTTGGTCTACCCTTTTCTATCTTTCAGTTCTATTCACAATTTATATTCATATACTGTGACGTCATTTGTGTTGTTATCCCTTGCAGATTCAGTGATTATTTTCATTGATTTCCCTATTTGATTTATTTGATTTCTGCAAACGTTTTCGTATTGTCAGTCCTATTTGTACTTTATGTATTCTGTTGGTTGACATATGTTTTATATAGGTATATTTCATAAGACACTATTGCCTGTGCACTGCACTTGGATTATGGTATAAACCAGTACTTGATTATTATTACTGTTATACAAGACCTTATTAAGGCTTGTGACCCACAGATATTGGGATAGTATATGATTAATCAAGTCATTAAGAACTTGTGGTATTATTATTGTTTCAAGTGATTAGTATTATTGTTAGACATCATGTCTACATTACAATACTTCATTACACAAGGGAAATCCCTTGATAAAACTGGTCAACAATTAGAAGAATGGGTAGTTGCTCAATATGACAAAGCATTAGCTGCAGAAGAGAGAAAAGCTGCTGCAGAAGAGAGAAAAGCTATGGCTGAAGAGAAAAGATTAGAAAGAGAAGCTGAGGCTGCTGCTGAACAAAAGAAATTGCAGATGCAGGTGGAGCAAAGGAGATTTGAAGCTGAACAAAAAAAATTAGAAAGAGAAGCTGCTGCTGAACAAAAAAGATTAGACAGTTATGCTGAACAAAAAAGATTAGACAGTGATGCTGAACAAAAAAGATTAGACAGGGAAGCTGAACAAAAAAGATTAGACAGGGAAGCTGAACAAAAAAAATTAGACAGGGATGCTGAACAAAAAAGATTAGACAGAGAAGCTGAAGAAAAAAAAGCAATAAGAGAACATGAATTTGAGTTAGAGAAATTGAGATTGACAAGTATGAGTAATGTTAATCAGGCATCTAGTGGTAATGGTAAACCTTCTACTTACAAGGTTAAGGTTCCACCGTTCAATCAGTCCAGTGACGATATTACATTCTGGCTGGATAGATTTGAACGTTCTTGTCGTACACATAATGTGGATAAATCACAATACGCTAATCAATTAGCAGAAAACTTGAAAGGTGAATCTTTGACTAGATTATGCCTTGTAGGAGAAGCAGATAAGGATAATTATGATGTCATTAGGGCGGCTTTGATAAAGAAATACCAGCTAAGTGAGGAAGGCTATCGCCTTTTATTTAAGACGATGGTGCCTGAGACAGGTGTAGAATTCTCAGAATTCACTGCAAAGGCACGTCTCACAGTTGATCGTTGGATTGAGCTTTCCAAAACAGAAAAAACGTATGAAGGACTTATGGATTTGTTGCTCAGAGATAAGATTATGTCATGTGTTAACAAACCATTCCTGGAATTTATACATGAGCGTAAACCCAAATCTCTAAAGGAAATGGAAGAATATTGTTCCCAATATGTCACTGCACACCCCGACGTGACTTTTGGCAACACTAAGATTAAGGAGAGTATGCCAGTTGCTTCAGCAACACCATACAATCCCAATTCATTCACACAGATTTCAGGGACCTCAAAACAGATTTGATAAAAAAGGTAACCATAATAGTTATCAAAACCAAGGTAACCAATCATTTCAGGGTTCTTCTTCAAAGAACTGGAGACGAGCTGATAGCTCTCGACACAGGGTGGTCATAATTATAGGAATTTCCGTAGAGGAAGTAATTATAGAAACTATCCGGGTTATCCGTCTTGGAGTCAACAAGATCATAATTACAGAGATACTCATTGTAATGAATATGATAATGGTAACCAAGGGAACTATGACTCAAACCCAAATAGGGGTTACAATAGAGGTAACAATAACTACAGAGGTGATAATAACCGAGGTAGATCTCAAAACAAAAGACATAAACCACATTTTCAGGCAATCTCTGCACAACAAGAGTCCCATGAAGCCTATAAACAGAGTAAAGATAATAATGATGCTAGTAATATGGCATGTGCCGCTTTTGATTTTGGGAGAGCATCTCAGTGCCCCCAATGCAAAACATTATTTGAGCCAACCACAGTGTCTACTTTAAGCTGTGGCCATCCTCTTCCTGCTCTTCCAGCATCAGTCGCGCATGATGGAAGAGGTTCTCTTGTCTTACATAAGGGTTTAGTAAATAACAATCCAGTCTCTGTGCTATTTGATTCTGGATGCACCACAATTGGTGTTAGGCAGTCACTCGTAGATCCTTCCCGTGCCACTGGACAAGTAGTCAAATGTGTAACATTTGGCGGCACATTAGAGAAATACTCTACTGCTATCATTAGGATTGCTACTCCTTTCTTTACAGGAGATGTACACGCATGTCTTCTTCCGAATCCGATCGCTGACCTCATCATCGGTCGCATTCATGGAGTCAAAGAATGCACTCCGCAACAAATTTCCGCATGGGAAAGGCAAAACATGCAGATTGCTAACGCTGTAGTCACTAGAGCTCAGGCTCTTAATATGCCTCAAACTTCATCTACTGAAGATAATGAAGTGCATAACCAAGGTGATCCCTTGGTAATTTCTCGTGACTCGTTTATAAAACAGCAAGAAGATGATCCCACTCTGAAGAAATTCTTCATTCTTGCAACTAAAGGTGATCCGAATAAAGACACAAGTCATAAATCGTGGATTACAAAGAAGAATGGCGTACTTGTACGTTTGGTTCAAGACTCCATTACGTCAAGTCATTCTCAAATCCTGGTTCCCAAGAATTTGAGAGTTAAAATTTTGCAGCACGCTCACGACTCTCAGTGTGCTGGACACATGGGTTTTTCCCGTACTAAGTCAAGAGTCCTTGCGGCTTTCTTTTGGCCATTGGTAAACAAGGACATACGGATTTATTGTCGATCTTGTAAAGTATGTCAGGAAGTTAAATCCAAAGGTCCACGGCATGCTGCACCCATTCAGGCGGCGGACATTCCTATTCGGCCGTTTCAAAAAATGGCCATAGACATTATTGGTCCATTTAAGATCAAGTCTGCCAGAGGACATCAGTTTATCTTGACGTGTGTTGATATGTGCACACGTTGGCCAGAGGCTATTCCTCTGAAGAGCATTACTACTGCTGATATTGCAGATGCTCTTTGGCTTATATTTTCTCGTCTGGGGTTCCCCGGAGAGATATTGTCAGACCATGGCACCCAACTAATATCAGATACCATGTCTCAAGTAATGTCTACTCTGCAGATAGATAGATCTTTAAGTAGTATCTACCATCCAATGTCTAATGGTATGGTCGAACGCCTTAATAGAACACTTAAAAACTTACTAGGGAAGATAACTGAGGATCATCCTCAAGACTGGGACAGAGTTTTACCTGCGGCCCTCTTCGCTTACAGAGAGGTACCCAATGAACATACAGGATTTTCTCCCTTTGAACTCGTCTTTGGCGCGCGTGCGCGTGGCCCTATGTCGCTGCTTCATGATCTCATAACAGCTGACAATATTGACGATGACACAAAGTCATCCTACGAATATGTCATCGCGTTGAGACAAAAGATTATCGAAGCATGCAAATTAGCAACTTCTTCTTCTGAATTTGCGAAACAGAAGGCAAGGCAATTTGCCAATAAGAAGAGATGCTTACGACAACTTTGTCCTGGTGACAAAGCATTTGTATTACTACCTTGTAGGGAAAACAGACTACTTATTTCTTGGAAAGGTCCGTACGATATAATATCGAAAATTTCCGATGTCGACTATATTGTCTATATTGATGGGAAGCATAAAACCTTCCACATCAATATGCTTACTGAATTCCATGAACGTCCGGATTATTTGC
Organism: Oreohelix idahoensis; assembly: GCA_024509875.1. NCBI lineage: Eukaryota > Metazoa > Mollusca > Gastropoda > Stylommatophora > Oreohelicidae > Oreohelix > Oreohelix idahoensis. The sequence continues at coordinate 38,253 of JAMPIV010022878.1, forward strand.
AACCCATTTTCCAAGCAACGGACAATTCTCCAGTACAACATGGTCATTACTCATCACTGTCCGTGATACAGGATGAGGAAACGAGTTTTTCAGATGTAAATCTTCCTCTTCCAATGATCCCACTTCATTCTAGTGAATCATGGAAGAACGTTACTGTCTCTCCTGATTTGTCTCTAGGAGAACAGCGACAAGTTTCAACTATGTTGCAAACATTTCAGGATGTACTCACTGACATCCCTGGACAAACGCATGCCATTGAACATGACATTGTTTAAACTGACCATACTCCTATTAGGGTTAGACCTTATCCTATACCTATACATTTTCAAGCACAGGTTGAGAAAGAGTTGGATGAGATGATAGATTTGAAAATAATCGAACCATCCACCTCTGCATATTCTTCGCCGATGGTTATTGTTCGTAAAAAAGACAATAACATACGTCTTTGCGTTGACTATCGAAAATTGAATCAAGTAACGAAGTTCGATGCCGAACCTATGCCTTTACTGGAAGAGCTACTTACTCGACTCTCCAAATCTCATTTTTTCACTAAACTTGATTTGTCTAAATGATATTGGCAAGTTCCTTTATCTGAACGCGCCAAACCTCTCACGGCTTTTTCAACACCTAGAGGTTTGTTCCAATGGAATTTTATGCCTTTCGGTCTTATGAACGCACCAGCTACATTCGTGCGCATGATGCGCCGAATCCTATCTTATCGGTCAGATGTCATTGCATATCTAGACGACATCTGTCTTTTCAGCGATACTTGGGAAGATCACTATTCAGGGTTTGATGAATTGCTGTCTACTTTGCGCGAGCACAACCTGACAGCGAAACCCTCTAAAGCTTATATTGGTTTTAGCGAAATTTCTTTCCTAGGCCACCGAGTTGGTCATGGTTTCCTAAAGACAGAGGACCATAATACTAGTAAGATACTTAACATCTCGATCCCTAAGACTAAAAAACAGGTGAGAAGTCTGTTAGGTCTTATTCAATTTTATGGCAGATTCATTCAGAATCTATCCTCTATCATGGCACCTCTTTCGACACTTCTAAAGAAAGGTTCGCCTAATATGGTCCACTGGTCTCAGGAATGCCAATGCTCTCTGGATAAGATTAAAACATTGTTTTCAACACCACCTATTTTAGTGCTACCTACTAAAGATAAGACATTCGTTCTTCGTAGTGACGCTTCATCCACTGGGATTGGAGCGGCACTAATGCAAGAGTACTCTGGAACTCTGCATCCTGTAATGTATATTTCCAGAAAACTTAATGCGGCAGAAAGGAATTATNCGGTTTTAGACCGTGAGCTATTAGCTATGGTTTGGTCGATCCTCAAACTACAGAGATTCCTTCTAGGCGCACATTTCATAGTAGAAACCGACCAAAAAGCTCTTACTGCTATACAGAGTAAGAATTTGAAGAGCTCGAGGTCTACTCGATATGCAATTGCTCTTCAACCTTTTCATTTCTCTGTGCGAGCTATTCGTGGATCAGATAATGTGATGGCAGACATTCTGTCAAGATGCCCACATGATTCCACATAACTATTAGGGCTTAGACGTCTTGATATGTCTAGTTCTATAGTAGTTCCTTTTCTATATCATGATAGATACACATTTGTAATTTAATAATATAATGATTGTATCACTACATAGCGGTTCATTGATGTTTATTCACCGCTGTGCTTTGATGATTTTTCTTCATAAATCATAAATGTAAGATATCTAATACGAAACTATGGTATGAATTTTTTAGGCATCGTGTAATTGCCAGAATTGTATTATACTTTGGTGACACCTTCCTGGAAAAATATACTTGTAGAGAAATAATTTCTCTCAGTTTATGAGACACATTCTCACCAGTCGCTCCATATGTCGACTTAGCCTCATATTAGGCGTTATATTTATTCCTGATATTTTCATCTACGCATTATTCATGCGTTGTGAGCCTATTGTACGTTGCTCCTAGATGTATTTCAAAAAAAAAAAAAAGTTCCATTTTTTTTTTCCCGGGAGGTGTGGTAAGACTGTTACGTGCAGTCTTTGATATCTTACAATATTATACATTGGTATACTTGTTATGTTCGCAAATATTTTGTAAACAAAATAGATACTTTTTTAGTGCTTAAGGAAAAGTCATTATTGAGTTACTTCCCTTGAAAGTTGTGTCGTCTCTTTCGATCGAACTCCGCGGATGAATCCAGTTTTACTGCGATTTATTCTTTGTTTGGGTAGTAATAGATTGTTCTTGCTTCAGAATATCTATGGCCTGAATTTATGTGTATTGTTTGTCTGAGTAGGACGAGTCTGTCTTATATCTGTATATCTTTACATATCTAAGTCGAACTATATGTTCTTTTGTCTCTAGAGAGGTCAAAGGCTGTTCGGCGGATGTGTCTCTAGAGAGGTGTGTTTTTGGCTTCGCCCTGATCATGGGGGCTGTGTTTTGCTATGTCGGCTTGTCGCCGGGAAAAAGTGATCTCTATATTTATGGGGAAAGTGATAGTCGTCTAGACCTATCGTGTATGCTTTACCCCAGTGTTTATTCTTATTGCCAAGGAATGGCAGAATCATATTTCTGATACGCAGGTAATAAAAGATACTCTTTTGAACTCTCGTACGAAGCCACCGTTTTTCGATAGGTATGACTTGTACATCTGAGAGGATGCATTTAACTAGATGGAAAACGACTCTGATTCCTAGCAGCACTATATCCTGTAGAATGCAGTCAATTGTATCATGATAGAATCTACAGAGCAATGAAACATTTAATGAATGACTAACTTTAAGACAGATTCATTATCTGTATCCAAACGTGAGTGGCAGCTCACGAGAGAAGCCATCTTGTAAAAACATTTAGTGACTTTCAAGAAGAGAAAAAGGATGCCCGTATTATCGCTTGATTAGTCCAGAGATCACTGCTACACATGAGAACCCATTGCTAGCGGTTCAATTTGATTATATGGAACAATCTGTGCTGGACATTATGTTAAGGAATCTTCACTAGACGAGATTAGGTCTAGAAGTCATCTTGGATATTGTTTATAATCTGACGTGCTTTGTCAGTAAACTCAGATGATATATATATGGGCAATACTGAGTGCTTGGCTATTGACAGTCCATTATACTATTATTCTACATGAGTGCCCATGTAACATTGCAAGACCATTTATCCACTGTACCATGATGTATTATGCCAACCTGTGATTTGTCACTATCTGTGCTGTCGAGTGTGTACGTCCAATTAAACTGTAGTAAAGGTACACAGTCGTTGGTGTCGATGACTTCCAGCCATACATGAGTGTGAGAAAAGAACATTTGTCAACACCACGAACTCTTCCTATCATTTGCATATTACACACTCAATCTATGTCTACACACCACTGCGTAGGTCAAGTTGACATTCCATACTCAAACCACGAGCAACACAACAACACAGTATTTAACTCTGGTGATGTTCGAGTGAGCTTCAGATTTTTCAGCATGTCTCTTGCTCAGGGCAAGGGTCTTGTATTAAAAGAGTTTATCAACTGATGATGACGTCTGTCTCCCAAAGAAAGATCTTATCACCCCTCCCCCCCTTTTTTCAAATTTTAGTGATACTGAAAAGTAAGAATGGAATCGAATGTAAATTAGTTAATTAGAGTAGACAAAATACAAATCTTTGACGTAAAGTACGGTAGTGGTTAATTAACCAGGCTTTTACCAAAAAAAAACTGCTCGGCTGGTTAAATGTTGCTTAATTTATTTAAATTATCTCTCATTTTGGCTTAATTTAACGTCAAACAATAAATTCAGTGTCAAGTAAACATATCAATAGCTTCAGTTCATACTTATGTTAAAGTTTCATAAAATAATGTTAAACTTGAGAGAAAATTCACACGGAAAACTCAAGTCGTTATTAATTAGTTATTTATTTCCGTTATCATTATCTCACGGCAAAGTAAGATGATCCTCCATTGCATGAAGTAGAAATCCATTTGCTTCAAAATCAGCATCTCTTATTGGAAAGGTGTGAATTATATTATATTATATTATACTATATTACATCATATTATTATATTACATTACATTATATTATATTATATATGTGTGTGTACTGACAACAATGTAGCTAATTCAGGCAAAACTATCTCTGTGTAATCCGTAAGTATCATTGAATGATATGTGCTACTGAGCTACTCTATGCTGGTCACGAGCGTTTGCTGCTTGAGAACCATGTACTGTTAGCTATGTTAGTCATTATTATAATAGATAAAACCCTTGATAACTATGTAATACTTGCTATATTACTATTATAGCAGACACAAAACCTGAGAACTATGCTATATTATTATAACGTACACTAAACCTGAGAACTATGTACTACTTGCTATATTACTATTAAACAGACACAAAACCGGAGAACTCTGTGCTATTTGCTATATTATTATAACGTACACTAAACCTGAGAACTATGTACTATTTGCTATATTATTATAACAGACACAAAACCTTAGAAACACTGTACTATTTGCTATATTATCATTATCAGGGCCGTAGATAGGACATAATAAGGGGGGGTTATAAAAAAATTTCGGCACAAAACATGTTTGGTACAGTATAATGTCCCCACAAATGTTTTTCACCAAACCCTAAAAAAAAGGGGGGGGGGGGGGATTAAATCATTATGAGAATCAAACCAGAATCTAAAGCTTGAGTCCATGGTTAATGTATATAATGCGCTACGTGATGCATACAATTATCATATTTACGCAAATTATTATAATTCTTTTACACATACCTTTATCACCACATAAAACCTATGTCCTACTCTGAAAACTTACACAAACAATTTATACAATTTATTTCAGTTATTTACCTCGATGTTGTTGACGGTATCCACTTCGCACGCGACAGCAATGTTGTAAATAGAAACATGAAACCGTAAAAAAATACCGGGAACTGTTTTTCAGTTGATCTTTTTTTTATTTTTAATTATGCAACTATCAAATGGGAGAATACAAGAAACTCGCAAGGCATCCTACAGCGCCAAGTTATGACATCACAGAGAATACTGTCTGCGCCTATATTCACAACCAGGAGCAGATAAGCACTGAAAGGAGCAGCAAAGGGGAAATGACCTTACCTGTCTAGTAATACCAATGACACTACATTCTCACCCTATGGTTGGGTGACAGATAGAAGATAGACGAACTGGTGAATAAATTATGAGGAAGGATAGAGCGGACAGAATAATGTTGTGTTTATGTGTGTGAGAGGAGTGTATTTATGTGTGAAGAATTAATAGTTTAATTACTGGAGGACAATAACAGACGACTACATTTAACATCGAATGTACTATACTTCACGTGTCAGAGATGTTTAGCGTCAAACTTTACGAAATATGCTAAGGTTTCAATCCTGGCTATTAGTTTGTTCACGACTCTCGGATGATAGTCTTTGTCTATCCTCAGTTGCAGGCGAAAAATACATACGAAAGTCAGATGTGTGTTGGGCACGTTCAAAACAATTAACTAACCACTCTCAAAATTTCAGAGCAGACATAGAAGTACAGGAGCACATTCTAAGGAAAGCCCTATGATATATATATATATATATATATATATATATATATATATATATATATATATATATATATATATATATATATATATATATATATATATATATATATATATATATATATATATATATATATATATATATATATATATATATATATATATATATATATAGCGACATACGGGAATATTCAAGTTTTCAATGCATCTACCTTTCACTGGTTGAAAAGTTACACTTTTCTAGTAACATAAATCGAAATATGGTGCATTTGATTAATTTTAATGTGCTAATTTCAAATACGGCAATAAAAACGTCAGTCTCGTTACATGTTTACGATATACACTAGCAACAACCCGCCAAAATTGGGAGGTTTTTAATTATAGTGTGTTGTTTCTGTTACACGTATTACATTGCTGCTTTTTCTATAGTCTCGCTTGCTCGCTGTGAATGACGCGATCGTCTCTTCCTTTTAGCCATCTTATCATTTTGATCCATAATAATAAGTCTGCAATACTTTGAATTAAAATTTTGTCTTGAAGAAACAATAAAAAAAAACTTACATTTTAAGGTTATTTTTACGAAAAATGAAGAGTTAAATCGGTTTCCCGAATGAAACTGGACAGAAGAGTATCTTGATTGTCTGTTGGTTTAATGCACACCGTCACACTTTGCTATTTTCGCGAGAGTACATTTAAGGGGAAACAATGCAATTATTGTCTAACTTTCAACCACAGTTGCACCCCCTTAGCTGTGCTCGAAAGTTAATGCACTCTCTCGAAAATAGAAAAATGCGCAAATGGCGGTGTGCAAAGTGTGACAGACCGACCGACCGAAGTACCTTACGGCCGGAATTATGGTATTGGATGTTGATGAATTGTAAGAATATAAAATGTGCACTTGTTTTTATTGGAATATATTTAACGCGAGAGTTGGCAACACTGGAAAGGAAGCAAACAAGCGGAAGTTTTTTTTCTTTTTTTTTTCTTTTTTACTGCAGTTGCGTTTCGTTTTGGCGAGGCGACTTTCGTTCAATCTAGACACGGGGTTCGTCGATTATGTTAGGGCCCATGTCCAAGAATAAAAGACTGTGTGGTCTGGCCCTTAACCTCCGTTTACTTGTGCACATAGTTATCTATGTGTCTTTTTTACCCAAGACATTCTTTGCAAATGAAAGGAGAAAAGATAATTTTACAGTTTGCAGTGTTCGTTCTCTGTGAGCACAAAAATGGTTGAACTGATGTTAGAGTTAGGAACAAAACGTCATCCCGAGCTGTGGCGTCTCTATGGTGGTGTGGACCGCACCGGGTGACACTATCAGAGGGGGTGACACGAAAATGACTGTCTATAAAATTGTTGTGCAGTGTTTCAGCAGAAATTTATTTTTTTTATAAAAAAATATCCCTGTAGTTAGTTATAACCACAAAAACACTTTTCATAAGCCCAGCTTACATGTAAAGTATCAATATACCTACAAGCAGAGGCGTAATAAGGGGGTGCGGGGGGGCGGTCAGCCCCGGGATCCAGGCAGGAGGGGGGTGCCATCGAGAGAGTGAAAATGCTAATATAAATGTTGAAACTAAATAAAATATTCCTGAAATAATTTTCCCAATGTCGACAGAATTATGTTCTTTTTTTTCCCCCGACGAAGGCCGTGTGCAACGTTGGCTATTTTCTTTGTCTCTTGTCTGAATAAGACAAATCACCTATACTACTGGACACAAGTTAAGGGCCGCCATTCAGTTTAGACAAGGTTTATATAATTCTTCGTGAGCAGGGTCGATTTTCCAAATGTCCGGTAGCTTGAAATCTCTCAAGAAGTCTCTGAATGGTAGAGTGGGACACTGCTAAACGTCTTGCAACATGACGAACAGATTGACCATTCTGAATCCATGCCATGGCTCGACCACTCTAAGTGCTGAGACTTCTCCTTGGTGGCATGGCTAATGCAATGATCATTTCGACCACTTGTCATACTGATTTATTGCATACCAACGGTGAACACTCTTTACCGATGATCATTTTCCACGCGCATTCAAATTCAACTTACTTTTTCACCTTTTGAACTAGTGGGGCGTATTGCAAAAACCACGAGTTTTTGCAGCAACAATGGCAATTTTCACGTGCGGGTTAAAGTGACCCAGTTTTTGGACATTTAAAAAAAATTAACCTAGTGCACACAGAAATGTATACACATTTCTCTGAGCTCAGTTTTAATGACATGTTCACTTGTCTTTACAGTTTGCCAATCAATTATATAAACCTTGTCTAAACTGAATGGCGGCCCTTAACTTTTGTCCGGTAGTATATTTCTTCGGGGGGGTTTTTTTTTTTCGCGTTCTTTCAACCGACAAAATTGGGAAAAGTCATGTTTCGTATATCCTTGGCAAGACTCATTGTCGCCAGCACAAAGGCTAGTTTATTGTAACTCGATCAGACACGGAAGTGCTATTATTTCTCATTCTGTCTCTCTTAGTAACATTAATGGCTTTTCTTAAGCATCTTACCTCACAGGATGGGATTTTCCTCTTGTGTGATTTCGTGAGGGACCATGTGTGTGATAGCAACATCAATGAAAATCTACTTGGCACGAAGTCATTTTGTACAAAATTAATTCAGTTCATTGAGTAACAGGAACGCTTGACACAGGTATAAATTTTGCCCCTTTTCTGTACAAATTAAACTGATAGTCCCCCCCCCCCCACCTCACACACACATACACACACCAAAAACAGGTGACCACACTTGCTATAAAATGTATTACCCTCGGATCAGCCGAAAATGAATAGAGCGACTTCACAAAGGGTTGAATAGCGGTGTACGCATGTGACGTATAATGGAAATATAGCCTACAGTGTCTGACAGTTTTTCGTGACCTCGCAGCGTCTATGATTCGCTAGCAGCGCCATGCAACTTACAGCCTGCGTTTACTCGTTTTTAATCCACGCCTCTTTTCCCTGAAACGTAAACAAACGGAAATATTACCAACTTCCGCGACCTGCCAGTCATAACAGGGAGCGAACCTGGTTTGTTTATCTGAGTTTCTCACGCGAAGTGATCTGTCAATCATCAAGAAATCAGACAGACGCACGTGGAAACACCGGACCTCTTTGAAGTAGACGCTCGGACAGAAATATTTTCCCGAGGGACCCTTTGATGTTCGTACATACAGGGGGAGACAAATCTTTGATCTCCAGAAACGGGGAAAATCTCGGAAAGAAACCCGTTACACGGTTTAAGTTACTGTTGTCGATTAACAACGATGAGACAAAGCGACCGTAAAACCTTTTATCTGGGAAAACGTAGTTTCCTGATTTTCTGCTATGCACTATAGTGTGAAAAGTAACGTCATCTATAGATCAGAGAGGCAATAATGTATATAAACTGTGGCTCCCCAAACCAGTTCTCAGTTGTTGCTCAGAATTTTGGATAGTCTAAACACGTCGTCTAGAACCATTGTGGAAGGTGTGTTAATAGCCTTCGTGGGGATTTCATTCGGATATTCTGGGAATATAAATTTTTCTTAAAATGTGTTAAGTTTTACCATTATAATTCACTGTGATTTCCTAGCGTTAAAACTAGTGAAATAAAATAACGCGTAGATATTTCTTGCCAGTTGTTCAGTTTAATGTAATTCCATCACCCGCGTTATCACACCAGAAGATACGGTTTAGCTGAATGAATTAATATGATAGGCGCGACTGATAGTGGGCCATAGAATTCACGTTATATTTCATTTTGTGTAATTATATAAGTGACTTGTGTTTAATATCATACGACTAAACAAACAGACGCCGACAATCTAATAGCTACTAATGACAGGCGATATTTGTTAAGTGTGCGTAGGGATAATTAAATAATAATTGACATTGTGCACTGATCGTCGACAGGGACAGGAGGGGAAAGGCTGCATACCTCACCCAAACCTGCACTCGCTAAGCGACGCGCAATAGGATAGGCTAAAGACAACGTGTGTCTTTTAACTTTAATCAGGACTGACGGAGAGGATAAGAGATTGTCTTGTCCCCTTCCGTGTGTGTATATATATATATATATATATATATATATATATATATATATATATATAGTGTGATAAAGTCAGTTTGAACCTCCCTCCTCAAATCATGTATAAGATATTATTCTATAGATTCTGCTACTATGGTCTTTTTTAAATTGGACAATAATTGAATAGGGCAACGCCACCACTTTTTGTCAGCGATCCGCGCTGGATTTTAAAGTATTGACGATTTGCTAATGATACCCCCCTTTCCTGAAGTACAAGCTTTCTAGTTGCTCCGTCCTAATTTTTAAAGGTAACGTTAGAATGACTTGGCAAGCGGCCAAGGCATCGTTTAGTTCAAAAGAGTGAAGGATTATAGGAGTGAAAGAGTAAAAGAAAAAAACTACTGTCCATAATCTATAAATAACTACGCCCCTTGTATTGTATCTAGGTTCCCCAGCAATGGAGTATTTGAAACAAATCTTAACCCGCCTGCACCCTCTCACTTTTTTTTCTTCTGACGGAAGCTTGACAGACGACTATAGCGTGTTTAGAGAAGGGAAAACGGTGGTGGATTGTAAAAAGAAGAAATCGCGTCTACTTGGAAATTTGGACTCAACTGCATTGTGCAAGAGGCAAAGGTGAAACTAAGAATATTTATTTCTTCATGAAAACGAAAGAGAGTAAAGAAAAGAGATACTTTGACAATAGAGTACTGTTGTTTAATATAATACCATATATATAACTTATCGGGACTTAGAACCTTTCTTTCCCTGATATGTTAGCACAGTGAAAAGAGCCCATGATAATAAAAAGGAAAAAGTACAAAAGTGAAACCGATGATAGAGAGGAAAATAAAACTTAGATAGAATGATAGATGCAAACAAGCAGTTTAATAATTAGTTTTAATAATTAAAATCGCTCCATAAATAATCCAGATATTGTAGAATTGAGACAGACTGGCAGACAGACGGATAACCCAACCATGGTTCAGTTTTGAAAATTGTCCGCTGCAGTCAAATATTATTGACTCGATTTGATTGGGTACACCAATAGTTAGAAAAGGGGAGGTGGAAACTGCAGATTTGTTAGCCACGAGAACCGTATTTTTACATAGTAATAGAGGGATCAGACAAGCAAACGTATTGATAACCCAAAAGGTGGGTGTTGGGGTCGTTCATTCTAGTGGTAAAGAACTTCATTACGCGAATGGTTGCAAAGGAACAAAAATGTCAGAAAATGTTCTTCAAAACGAACTCCAACAAGTAGTGTTTAACTGGTCACTTACTGGCAGCACATAAGTCTGTGATGACTGTACATATATTTTATTTAACGTGACACATACGGAGTGGAATAGACAAGACGATCATGGTTACAGATTACAGATGCAAATGTCATACTTTAAAGTTGCTGATCATACTCTTAAATTCTTGGAGATTCTTCAACAATCAAGTCCTCTTCTATCCAAGTGAGCTGAGGATCACTTCTGTTACCCGCTAATATACATTTACAATGAAGTCCGTTGACCTTCTTCCAAGGACGTCTATCGTGGTAAACGGATTCATGTTCAAGGATCAATCCTTGATATCATACCCATAAAATTCCCAGACTTTCTTCATACAATACTTATGTAGCATATATATAATCCAGACAAAGTCATACACGGCAATACAATCATGTTAGAGTCTTCTGTAACTAACCTCTCCCAAAATCCATGCCATGACTTTGGCATTGGCGAAACGGCATATTAAAACATGTGAAGCATACAAAATCAATTAACTTCGTTTCCTCGTAGGTATCCTCCCTCTACGGTAATTCAAACAAGGCAATCGACTCCGTTTGTCCATTCTAGGGATGACATACTACGATGGATTCCCGCTAGACCATAACTAGGAGCGGCCTGATACTTCAATTAAAAATCGATAAACATTCAATGTGAAATGGGGCGACACTTACATGATACTTCCACTATTGGCTTCGACATGAAGACCAATATATATATCAATAGAAATAATGGCTTCCATCAACTTGCCACGAATACAAGAAATATTCCACGGACATCAACATGGTCCGTACTGCCCCATACAAAACCTGACGTCACCATCCCTAAACTAGGTTACCCGTGCGTCCAAAGCAACTCACACTGCATTGTGCACGTCAGTGCGTGAATCAATCGAACGCTCAAATAATATAACTATATTAAGACTGGTGCGTACATTTGGCAGGACCGAAGACTACCCCCTTAGGTAATAAATGTACGTAATAGCTCCCTTATTACCTCCCCTTAAAAAAAATTAATTCTATTAATTTTTTTTGAACTTAGTACCCGAGAGAGGTGAGTCAAAACTACAACAAGATATATGAAATGCATAAAGTTATACCATATTAAGAAAAGAATATTAAACGAAATCAATATAACTAAATAATAGTATGCATTAAAGCACACATCCACAATGGACCTACTTTGGAACGATGTGGTAATATTCGAAGTAAAAACAAGTTGAAAATGAAAAATGAAAAAAAAAAAACCATAAAAAAAAGATGATAATAAAATTCAACTAAGTTTTCAAAAAAAAAAAAAATTTGAAACATATGATTTTCAAAAATGAAAATGAACAGCAACACTGATGATAATCAATGACAAGAGAATCAATAAAACAGAAAATTGAAAATACAATGTGCAAAAATGAAGCAATGCAAAATTAAACACTTTAAGAATCAACACCCTTAATGTTTTCTAACACTAGTACGGTTGACTAGTGATCTAACAGTGAGATATCATAACTAAGACCAGTGAATGCAGGTATTACGTGACAACTAAGAAAGTTAGTATGTGTGTGATCCATAATCAATTAAATAGATTAAATTGAATTATTCTAATTTATATATTTCTTAATTACTAACAAATAACCAGTTACTAATATATTCTAAGTAATTCCAATATCACTATCAATATGTCAATGTTCAGTTACAACTAGTTAGTAATCGACGAGACGATGTTCTCAATGTTCCATACACGATAAAATATATTCTCGAACACGATATGTAATGTAATATGTTCCATAGGAATAACAAATGTATATTTGTCGCTCTTAACAATGTTTACATACTAATAAAAAGTTACTGTAGTACCAATGTTCCCGTACTAATAAAATGTTACTCTAATACCACTGTTCCCGTTCTAATAAAACGTTACTACACAAGAAGTAATGTTATAATCTATAAGTAAGTATATCATGAAAGTTATACTTATACGAATACTTCAGTTATATAACCAGTCTTTATAGATGTACTATCAATGATAATGTACAAAGTTATTCATGTTATCGGTAAGGATGTTTCAACATCTGGAAGTGGTTTAGTTTCGACAAGTTCGCTTGGGCATCTCGACAAACAGTCTGCGAACACATTCTTCACTCCAGGAATAGCTCGTATTTCAAAATTGAATGGTTGAAGCGCTATAGCGTAACGCGCTGACTTCGATGATTTAACATTCTTCGTGTTCAGTGCGGTAAGAGCTTTTTGATCAGATTCCACCACAAAGTGTGAGCCGAGGAGGTAACGTTCCAGTTTTGTGATTGCCCACACTAATGCGAGGAGCTCTTTATCCAGAACGGAGTATTTGAGTTCGCTCTCCGTAAGTTTTCTGGACACGTACATCACCGGAAATAAGGTGCCGTTATATTCCTGCATCAAAACTGCAGCAATAGCGTAAGAAGATGCATCACTGCGAAGAATGAAAGTGAGATTTTTGTTAGGCAACCTCAAAAAAGGTTCATTTGAAAAAAATCGTATTATATAGTCTAACGCCGTTTGGTGATCCTGCGACCACTTTATTACATTAGATGTGCCTTTCTTCAGTAGAGACGAAAAAGGTGCAGTTATAGTAGACAAATGAGGGATGAATTTTGAATAGAACTGTATTAGTCCTAAAAGAGATCTAACTTGTTTTTTTTTTGTCTTAGGTGCCGAGATGTTTAAAATTTTAGAGACGTTACTGTCTTCTGTATACATGAAACCATGACCTATGCGGTGACCCAGAAATGAGATGTCATGAAAACCGACAAAAGCCTTTGACGGTTTCGCTGTTAAGTTATAATCCCGTAAGGTAGAAAGTAAAGCTTTTAATCCATGAATATGTTCATCCCAAGAGTCACTGAAAAGACAGATGTCATCTATATAAGTAATGACATCGGGACGATGAGACAATATGCGGCGCATCATGCGTACAAAGGTAGCTGGCGCATTCATTAATCCGAATGGCATCAAATTCCATTGAAAAAGACCCCGTGGCGTCGAGAAAGCGGTGAATGGCTTTGCTTTAGGAGTGAGTGGCACTTGCCAATAGCCCTTTGAAAGGTCAAATTTCGAAAAGAATGTGGCATGAGATAACCTCTCCAATAAGTCGTCTAAAAGAGGTAACGGTTCCGCATCGAATTTTGTAACTTTGTTTAATTTCCTGTAATCTACGCAAAGACGTATATTGTTGTCCTTCTTCCTAATGATTACCATAGAAGAAGAATATGGTGATGAAGATGGTTCAATTATATTTAATTGAAGCATCTCATCCAATTCCTTATCACCTTATCACGAAAGTGTAAAGGGATAGGATATGGGCGAACTCGAATAGGCGTATCGTCAGTCAGAATAATGTCATGTTGGATGACTGACGTATGACCTGGGATGTCAGTGAGGACATCCTCATACGAGTGTAGAATATTAGAGACTTGCTGACGTTGATCAGCCGAAAGAGTAGATGAGATTGTAACATCATTCCATTTCTCAGTGGAATGGAGTGGTACAACTGGTATTGGTAGTTGTACATCATCGAAAGAAGATTCTTCTTCTTGGATGACTGACAAACTAGAATAGTGTTGAATAGGAGGTGTAGGATCGTCAGTTGCCTGGAACACTGACTGTAGATAATCAGGACGTGAGTAATACTCCTTCAACATGTTAATGTGGAAGGTTTTATGTTTACCATTAACATCAACGATGTAGTCGACATCGGATATTCTTGAGATGATCCTGAAAGGACCTCTCCAGGTAATTAAAAGACGATTGTTATGCGCAGGGAGTAATACAAAAGCTTCGTCACCAGGAATAAGCTGGCGAAGACGTCTATACTTGTTTGCAAATAGACGAGCTTTTTCTTTGGCTTGTTCGGATGATGCAGTAGCTAGTCTACAAGCATCTATGATTCTCTTTCTCAGAGAGATCACATACTCATAAGAGGATTGAGTTTCCTCTTCAATATTCTCGTCAACCAATAAGTCGTGGATTAACGACATCGGACCGCGTGGTTGCATGCCAAAAACTAGCTGGAATGGAGAAAACCCCGTGGCTTGATTTTGTACTTCGCGATACGCGAACAGAGCAGCGGGTATGACCCGATCCCAGTCTTGGGGATGGTCTTGGGTCATCTTACCCAACAACTGCTTGAGTGTCCTATTGAGACGCTCAATTAACCCATTTGACATCGGATGATAAATAGAACTAAGAGATCTGTCTATACCTAATGTCTTCATAACTTGAGACATGGATTCAGAAATGAACTGAACCCCATGATCCGACAAGATTTTCCGTGGAAAACCAATGCGTGAGAAGATTAACATCAATGCCTCTGCTACACTGGCAGATGAAGTGTTCTTGAGAGGGATGGCCTCAGGCCAACGAGTGCACATATCAATGCACGTAAGAATATGCGTATGCCCTCTAGCAGATGGAAGCATCGGACCAATAATGTCTATAGCCATTTTATCAAATGGTCTAATCGGGATGTCCGCAGCTTGAATAGGAGCCGCATGAAATGGACCCCGTACCTTAACTTCCTGACATATCAAACAGGACCGACAATAGAGAGTGATGTCCCTATGGACGCCTGGCCAGTAGAATGCCGAAAGCACTCTGGATTTGGTACGCGAAAA
Organism: Oreohelix idahoensis; assembly: GCA_024509875.1. NCBI lineage: Eukaryota > Metazoa > Mollusca > Gastropoda > Stylommatophora > Oreohelicidae > Oreohelix > Oreohelix idahoensis. The sequence goes on from JAMPIV010022878.1 coordinate 53,750, forward strand.
ACCCATATGGCCCGCACATTGCGAGTCATGCGCATGTCGTAATATACGAGATCTCATAGAGGATGGGACTAAGATCTGATAACATAAGGATGAATCCTTTTCCCGTATTACTCTAACCAAAATCCCATTTTTAAGTATAAAGTCATGTCTAGATTTTGCAAGTTTGTTGCTGGTTTTCTTTTTGTTCACATACTGAAAAAATGTTTTTTAATGAATCATCATTCTTTTGCAATGTTGCAAACAACTCCCGTGAAATAGGAGCATCATCATCACAAGTGGTATGAACTGTAGGTTCAATAGGTGTATCATGCGACATATTAGTAGCTTGCGCTCTAGTCACTACTGCATTTGCAGTTTGAATATGTCGCTCTTCCCATTCAGCAATTTGCTGTGGTGTACACTCTTTAATACCATGTATGCGACCAAGTATTACATCACAAATTGGATTCGGAAGGAGACATGCCTGGATCTTTCCTGAAAAAAAAGAAATGGTGTATTAAGGTCAATAATAGCAGTGGGAAATGTTTCAACGGTGCCACCAAAAGTCACACACTTGACAACCCTGCCCGTGGCACAACTTGGGTTGATCAGCGAAGTCCGGACGCCCACAGTACTACAACCTGAGTCAAATAGGAGAGAGCATGAAATGTTGTTGACAAATCCCTTGTTAAACTTAAGAGAGCCCTGTCCCTGGTGTACTGACGCAGCAGTGGCCGTACAGACTACAGGTAGACTAGGCAAGGTATGTCCGCAACGCAGCGTCGTGATCGCCTTAGGCTGGAAAAGAGTCGAGCATTCTGGACAGTCTTTCACCTGGGTACAATCAAGAGAACAAGACATAGCATTGTGAGTTTCAGCTACTTTACCCTGTTCAATGTTAGCCTGTGTATCAATTAAAGAGACATTAGAATGTCTACCCGTATTACTCGACGATCTATCTCTACGACGCGATCGATTTTGATTATTTGCATTAAAATTGCCATAATTGTCGTTTCTGCTTGAGTTAAAATTTGGATGAGTCCGATAATTTGTATAATTAAAGTTATGATGTTCTTTAAAATTTTTATTCCAAGAACCTTGTCTGTTTTGCGGACCCTGAGATCTTGATCTCCAGTTTTGTTTATTATAATGTCCTTGATTATTTTTAAAGTTATTGTTACCAAAATCTCGCGATCTGTGAGCTTGGTTCCAAGAAACATTAAATGGAGCAGATTGTTGAAATTGCTTCCCTTTGTAAAAGTTATCATTGTTAAAATTGTAATTATTTCCCTTATTGACATACCTGTCAGCACTAAAGGAACGATTTCGTGAAAAATTGTTTTGTTGTGCTGCAAAAGCAATAGGCAATTCATTCTTAATCTGTGCATTACTTAGATCCATGGTTGGGTGAGCAGTGCAGAAATTTTTTGCATGTTCTTCTAAGTCTTTCATAGATAAAGGTTTCCGTTCGTGTAAAAATGCGAGAAATGTAGGATTTACAGACGATAGTACCTTATCGCGCATCAGTAAATCGAAGAGACCTTCATACGACTTTTCAATTTTGGATAATTCGATCCATCTTTCTAGGGTTAGTCGTATTTGTGACAGAAAATCACTGAAATTTCTGCTTGATTGCGGTAGCAATGTACGAAATCTTAATCGGTATTCATCTTCTGTCATTTGAAATTTCTTCAGAAGTGCGGCTCTAAGAGCATTATAATCATTCTTCTCATTAATACTGGTAGTATGATAAACTGCTAAAGCATCCCCAGTAAGTAACCTGGATAAATATGTGCAATACAGTGTTTTATCCACGTTATAAGAACTACAAGTGGCCTCAAATCTATCTTGGAAAAATATTACGTCATCCGACGGGGGATTAAATTTAGGTAATTTAAGGTGAATTTCCTTAAAATGATCATGTCTGGATGAAGTTTGGCTTTCAAAAGTTCTCTGAGAATTAGCTTCCTGAGTTAACCTATGTCTCTCATATTCTGACTCTGCTAATTTCAGTTCATGCTGTCGTTTTTTATCATTCTCTTCCATCTCAAGCTGAAGTCGTAATGTATTTTGTTCAGCTATTAATCTTCTTTCTTCCATTTCCTTTTGTTTAACTTCCATTTCCTTTTGTTTAACTTCCATCTCAATTTTAAGTCTTTCTTTAGCCTCCCTTTGCTTCTGTTCTGCCTCTCGCTGAAATCGTTTCTCTTCTAATTCAGCGGCTAATCTCATTTTTTTCTCCTCTTCCTCAGCTATAAATTTCCTCTTCTTTTCATCCTCCTCAGCAGTTAATCTCATTTTTTTTCTCATTCTCCTCAGCAGTTAATCTCATTTTTTTCTCATTCTCCTCAGACTCAATCCGTTTTTGATCTGCCTCAAATTGAAGTTTTTCTAGTCTTAAAGTTTCTAACTTTCTCTGTTCGGCTTCTATTTCTTGAGCTTTCTTATATTCTGCAAGTGCAAATGCTTTTGCTTCATCAGGAGCCATCTGAAGAGCTTTTGCTTGCTTAATGAAATAATCTAGTGAATACATTATGCTTTATAAGTAGTCACAATACTCTTGATTTATAAAATGATAATTAATCAATGTAAATTAATTAACCTTGTTACTATAACATGGAAAATGTAAAGATGGACATAAGTATAGAAGGCACAGCTAAAAGTAATAAAATGTACAACGAAAGCACGTTATACTCATCTCGCGTGTGCCGGGAAAAAACAATGTAACTCGTCTCCGTGGATGTACGTCTGAGGATAAAATACTTCGCTCTGCGTATATAACAACAGCTCGCACGTAATAATGACGAATAGGTGATCCCAAGGCAGTCAGTCACTGTAAAACTTGACGTGGAGGTTGATTGGTGACCTTGAGCATTTGGTAACCGTAAGTTGATTCTGATTCATCATCACACTAGGTTCCAAGTTTGAGATGTTGTCGCCTTGAAAGTTCAACTCTTCTTTTCAACCGATACTTGGATTGAGTACGTTCCTGTGAAATTATTTATTTCCAGACCACACTGGCATACCATTTACTGTTGGGGTCGTTCATTCTAGTGGTAAAGAACTTCATTACGCGAATGGTTGCAAAGGAACAAAAATGTCAGAAAATGTTCTTCAAAATGTTCTTCAAAACGAACTCCAACAAGTAGTGTTTAACTGGTCACTTACTGGCAGCACACAAGTCTGTGATGACTGTACATATATTTTATTTAACGTGACACATACGGAGTGGAACAGACAAGACGATCATGGTTACAGATTACAGATGCAAATGTCATACTTTAAAGTTGCTGATCATACTCTTAAATTCTTGGAGATTCTTCAACAATCAAGTCCTCTTCTATCCAAGTGAGCTGAGGATCACTTCTGTTACCCGCTAATATACATTTACAATGAAGTCCGTTGACCTTCTTCCAAGGACGTCTATCGTGGTAAACGGATTCATGTTCAAGGATCAATCCTTGATATCATACCCGTAAAATTCCCAGACTTTCTTCATACAATACTTATGTAGCATATATATAATCCAGACAAAGTCATACACGGCAATACAATCAGGTTAGAGTCTTCTGTTGACTAACCTCTCCCAAAATCCATGCCATGACTTTGGCATTGGCGAAACGGCATATTAAAACATGTGAAGCATACAAAATCAATTAACTTCGTTTCCTCGTAGGTATCCTCCCTCTACGGTAATTCAAACAAGGCAATCGACTCCGTTTGTCCATTCTAGGAATGACATACTACGATGGATTCCCGCTAGACCATAACTAGGAGCGGCCTGATACTTCAATTAAAAATCGATAAACATTCAATGTGAAATGGGGCGACACTTACATGATACTTCCACTATTGGCTTCGACATGAAGACCAATATATATATCAATAGAAATAATGGCTTCCACCAACTTGCCACGAATACAAGAAATATTCCACGGACATCAACATGGTCCGTACTGCCCCATACAAAACCTGACGTCACCATCCCTAAACTAGGTTACCCGTGCGTCCAAAGCAACTCACACTGCATTGTGCACGTCAGTGCGTGAATCAATCGAACGCTCAAATAATATAACTATATTAAGACTGGTGCGTACATTTGGCAGGACCGAAGACTACCCCCTTAGGTAATAAATGTACGTAACAGTGGGGTTTTTCAAAAAAGAGAGTCAATTTCGGACGCGCAGTTTCCATTGGCCAATTAGATTGATAATAGTGACAGGGTACAAGCCTAGAGCTCCATTTGAGAATAATTTCACAACAAGTGAAAGTTTGACCACAGAAGTGCAGAATTGAAAGCAAGTTTTCTGCAGTCTGTACCAGACGGCGATCTTTATTTGGACAAACGATTGCTAGTCAATCTATTCCTTGTGTGTGAAATATATCATTGATTTTGCGGTAAGAAATGATTTATTAATATTAATATTAGGAAAAGACGATCCCAGATAGGGCGCCTAACAAAAATCTTATGTTGTATGACTTAGCCAATTTGGAAAAATATGACAGCCTATGGAGCAAAGGTATGCCTAAGGCAGATTTGGGAAGCAGTCAAAAGAAAAATTGTATTTGATTATTTCTATAACATTGAATTAAATTGTAAGACCAGAAAGCTACTGGCAGTCTTTTGCAGATCACAGCGTTCCAAAAACTTTTGGACAAAGTATAGGATGTCATACAAATAAGAAAATAAATTAATAGTCAGAAAGCTACAAAAAGATGATTGTATCCCTAACTGAAGAGATGAACGATAACAAAGATTAAGTGACAGAGGCGTTGAAGATATGTGGGGAAGAGCAGGTACCCACTGAGGATGATGAAATCACTAAAAGTTAGAGACTGAAGCTATGGATTAGCAATGGTAGCTGATCACTAGAAATGTTTGAAGATGATATTTGTTAAATGTGGAGATATATTTATAATGTATATTTAGGAAGGCATTATTTCATTGTTGCGGGGTTGAATCGTCTATTATCATGTCAAACATAACTGGAGATGCTGAATACTAGGCATTCTGTCTGGTATATGTGAAGAAACCAGATATCAGATGATCCTAGGAGACCCTCTTGTGTAGAAGAGTGGGCAGTTATTACAGCAAGTTACCTTTTTACTCCAGGAGACCCTCTTGTGAAGAAGAGTGGGCAGTTTCAACAGGAAGACTTCCATTTTCAACAAGAACAGAAGATAAGCCCCATATTTTTGGGTTTATGACATTTTATTTAATTATTCTCCACACTTATTTTATTAATACATTTCGAGTGAAGTGATGAGGACATCAGTCTCTCCAACTAGTGATATATTATAATACACCAGTTTGTCAGAAAGGGATACAATATAGGAATTTGTTTATTAAACACTTAGTATGGACAAGAAGTCCTTTTTATTTCATTAACTGTATATATATATATACATATTGATAGATAAAACTACCTTTATTAATTGTTTGAATTTTACTCCTGTTCCAAAAGAATTTGAGGTTCAGGAGAATAAAATTGTACAAAAGATTTAATTTAAAAAAAAAGTTAACCACTGTTTTACTTGAGTTTCTTATCTTGAGTTACAGTTGTGTATGTATGTTATCAACATCACATCATACATTCATTCCCGTAGACACTAGTCAAATAAAATAAATAGATTCAAAATATATCGCAGAGTGAGATCACCGGGTGGTAGCAGTTAGGTACCCTGAGAATACCTCACCATCAACTATTAGAATCAGGGGCTTACATAGCTTGACCTCACTCTGTAGACAAATAATAACAATAACTAATATTTATACCATCAAAACCCACCACATAGAGATATAATAGTAGCATTTTTTCATAATGTTTCTCTATTCTCGAAGACCTGATCAAACGGCGACCAGCGGTCTATTTTGGTCCTTTTTCTTCATTTACTGATTGGATTAATGTTGTCTTTTTCTTGGCTTACACGTCCCCAAGTTCATTTGTGAACAGGATTGGCCACAGAGTCTAATTGACATTTTAAATGGTAAATTTAACTCAATTTTTATAACCCAGAATTTCATTTGTTCAATTTTATCAGCCCACTGGGTTGTGAAAGATATAACAGTTCTCCCGACTTTTGACAGTCGTATCCAAGTGGATTTATCCAGCGAGCTACGCTGTTTCAAAATCGGCACTCACCACAGAGCCAGCCGATAGGATTTACCATCATCATCAATTAACAATAATTAACAGTTTTTAGCAACCATGTTTCCTTAGGACTGTGAACACCAGATCTCGGTTATGCTGCATTAACCATTCGAAGTGACATTTGTCTAGCCAGGAATCGACCACCAAATTAGGCGTTCCCCTTATAAAAATTTAATTATTAGAAGGAGGGACTGGGGCCCAATTTGGAAGATAAAAACACTGGAAATTATATGCATTCAGACATTGTATGTCCAAAAGATTTCTTCACCAAGAATAGGGAAAGCGTGATTGAGTGGCCACGTATGTCAGAGAGAGTGAATATTTTCTTTGTTACAGGAAAATTGTATTATCTGGATTCTGTTTATATCTTGTTTATTTTACTGGATAGCTTTATTAGGAACTATGTTCTTTTCTTTACTGTCTATGCTGTAACATAGTGCTAACCTTTGACCTTTGGGGTTATTAACTTGTTGGGTTCTTTCTTTCTCAATATGGGGGAGGGCACATGTACTCTGACATTTTCTATGATTTGTAATTCTGATTTTATTTGATATTTATTTAGATATTCGATGTTGTAAAGTTAAATGATAATAAACAACAAAAGAACTTAACTATGTGTGTTGGTCAGACCCATACCCAATTTACCATAGTTTTTTCACGTTTGTGTGTCTTGTTGTCACATAGCATAGTTGTGTGTGTGTAGTTAAACTTATATTTACATATATATATGGAAGGTGCAAGATTGTCTTATACTAAAAGATAGTCGTATAGATAGGCTGGACTAGAGAAACTACTCATTCCAGAGACAGATCTTCTCCTTAAACTATCCACTCGTGAAATCTATTCTCACACCTTTACTTCTTACGTACTATCACCATCCATTCTACTCAGGCGGGACCATAAATATCTTTCAAGCCTATCTAAATTTACGACAACGCCTAGTGGTTAAACTACGAAAAGTGATACCGTCCTTATGCTATTAAGAAAGTGAAAACGGGTGTACTCAATGACTGGAAACTATTATTGGCGGTCCTCGGGCGCCTTCGAGCAGCAAACAAAAGTGTTTACAGAACAGCACAACGGTCACGTCTGCTTCCGTGACACATCGCAGCAAAATACCAATGGGCCAGACAGCACCTCAGATGGACTAACAACCTGTGACGTGCTGTAGTATAATCTGATTTTTTTTTTTTTTTCCTTAACCAGCGGCACTTGGGCTTTCAGCCCTTCGGCCCAATGACATGTCATTGCGAGGCTGGGGAACCTGAGGAATTTCCTTCCAACCCGGTCAGGAGCTTCGCTCCTTCCCATCCACAGAGGGTTTATCACAGGAGCCGTTCAGGCTATTCAGTCAAATTTCCGGTCGTAAACATTTCTTCAAACGCTGACGCCCGGGTTTGAACCATGAACACCTGGTCGCCAGTACAACGCCGAAGCCATTACACCAGCGCGGCTCCCGTATAATCTGATCAATCCGGGTTTCTTCTTAAAAGGCAGGATAGCAGGATCCGGGTAGATCACAGGATGGGTGAAAGGTATTCTTTTAACTGCATTCAGGAGGCTGCCAGTTTCGGCAGAGGAAGCGTTATGGTTGAAGGGGCTATTATTGCTGAGCACAAAACCAATATTGTCATAACTGAATGAACACTGACCACCAGTCGCTCCATCTGTGACGTACTGCAGCCGAGCGCTCTGTCGTTCCTTCACTAACATGAACCGGGCCTAATTTACATGCAGGACAATGCCTCGGCTCGCAGAGCAGTAACAACCCTAGACTACCTCAATACAGCTAATGTGAACATACTTGACCCTTGGCCAGCTCTGTTTCATGACTTGAGTCCCATTGAACATATCTGGGACTAAATGGACAGACGGTGCCCACCCTCCATTATGAGCCAGATACCTTGGACCAGTTGTATACAGCGCTTACTGAGGCATGGAAAAACATCCCAGAAGACCAGATCAGACGTTTGGAACTCTCCATGAGACGCCGCTACAGTACAGTGCTGCAAGTTCATGGTGGTCATATTCGTTACCGAGTTTGTGATTTTTGTTTTGGACACCGCACTTCTTTAATGTACTACCACGTGACACTCAATTACTACATGTTTGTTTTGTAACCTAATTTCTTTCAGGACATAAAATCCTTATCGAACTGTCATGTTTGCTTTATCTATTTCTCGATGCCCATTTATTGAGAACAAAATACAAGGTGTGACAGGTTTCTTTTGTTAGACAGTATATATATATATATATATATATATATATATATATATATATATATATATATATATATATATATACACGTGTGTGTGTGTGTGTGCGCGTGCGTGCGTGCGTGCGTGCGTGCGTGCGTGCGTGTGTGTGTGTGTGTGTGTGTGTGTGTTTGTTTTTTTGCAAATGAAGTGTAGTATTATGTGTTCACTGAATTTTTAAAGCAATGCATTTTTGTTAAAGATTACAATTTGTTTAAACAAACTGTTTAAACATCTATTTGTAAGCATAATGTTTTTTTCTGTTATGTATTTTAATTTCACAATTTTTTTCTGGGAAAATCCGCCCAGGGTGCCAAATGCTTCAGGTCCGCCGATGCCTACAAGGCAACAATACCCAGTCGTCAGACCGTTCACTGAGATTTGAAACTAAGGATTGTGAGATATACTGTAGAAATCAGACACAGAACAGCACAGACTGCATCGCAGCATCAACTAAACACCTCCTACAAGCCAGAGAAAAGAGGATAGGACTTATCATTCTACAACTATACGTACCAGATCGATTATTGGGAAACTTTGGAATTTACAAGTAAACCCGCAATTTTAATTCAAGACTGGAAACTTGGGAATTTTATAACAAGTCAGAAGAATTCTAACCACAGTTTTCCCAGCCAGGAATTCGCAGAAAACCAGCTGTCAGAGGAACTAACTCGTATTTCCCAGACCAAGTCATAAGAGGAATTATACAAACAGTTTTACCAGGCCAGGAATTTGCAGAACACCAGCCATCAGAGGAATTAACTCATATTTCCAGACCTAAGTGATCTCGAAGCTCTAATACAGAGTTCTGTCCATTCTAAATCAGTGCCAGGATAAGTGTGCATTCCCAAAATGTTGGTGTAAGTGTAAACAAATTATTTACTAATGTAAATTTTACAGGTTTCTTGCTAAGTGGTTATATATGAGGCTGGCAACCTCAACATATGGAAATAGTATATTCATGAACCACTACAGCAAGAGCTGGTGATTGTTTCTGACTAGTCGTGCGGGAAACCCGACAGCAGAGGGACCCCTGACTCCGACTGGAGCAGTGATGAGTGATGATTACATCACATGTGCCTAAAGGGTAACATATTATCTTGTGAGAATTATGTACCTTTTTTAATTGTAATTCAGGCAAATCATTATTCACGCACTCCAGACGCAATTGACTAGTTGACATCCAGAAGGATATTAGTGAATTTTCATCATATTCCTTGAGTAAGTACATTGTGTGCTCGGGAATTTAATTCTACTGAGAGGTTAACATTGGTGGATGGAGCGCATGACAATGGTCCTGTTAGTTGGCGGAGGACAAATGTACTCAGCAGAAGGCATTTGTTTTTTTCTTTTTGTCACAGTTCGTGGTTACAAGCCACCAGACTTAAGTACTGAAGTTCCTGCGCCACTAGTGTGAGAGACGAGTATCAATACTAAACCGCCTACAGTGGACGAGTTATGTGGAGAAGAGTACCCATCCCCATAAAGAAGTGACGGAAACCACAGCTGCAGGACTCATCTGGAGCAAAGATACACATAACAGGCTACAGCAAAAATCAAAGACGTTCTAAAGCCAATTCTAAACCTCAGTGAGGAAACTTTAATTTCATTTTTCACCCAATTTTCCATATTTATTTTCCCATGTTAAAGACTGACTATTAAATTTGTTGTGTTATTTTAAACTAAACAATAATAGTTGATTCAGTTTATATGTTCGAAAGCAAACGTATGAGCTAGTCTTTCTTGATAAATACCTATATATATATATATATATATATATATATATATATATATATATATATATATATATATATATATATATATATTATATACAGTATTTAAAAAAAATGGCAGTCATATTTTCGCATTCGAGCCGGCATACTCATAGAAGCAAATAATAATAAAAACTGTATGTCCAGAGGAAGATTGGTATCTCCCCTATGTATTAACAGTGGTTTCAGTACAATATAATGTTTCCTTCTCCAGCAAGGCAAGCCTGGATGCGGCGCGGCATACTTCCCACAATTGTTTGTAGGTAATTGTGAGTCAGACTGTCCCAGTATTTTTCAGCTACCTTCTTCAATTGTTCAACGTCTCTGAGTCCACTCTTTTTTAAATGATTCTTGAGTAGTGCCCAAACGTTTTCAATTGGGTTTAGGTCGGGACTATTGCTGGGCCACTTTAGCACTATCACTTTCTTCTGTTGCAGCCATGCTTTGGTGGTATGAGCTGTATGCTTTGGGTCATTGTCATGTTGAAATGTGCACCCATCGGGGTACATGACCTGCATAAATGGCAGAAGGTGTCCCTCTAGTATGTCGATGTACCTTTCTTTCGTGAGAATCCTGTGAAAACACACAGTGGGGTGGCACCTCTTGCTGACACCCCTCCCCAAAGATGGAATTTCTGGGTATGTTTCGGTCGCTGGTACACAGGCGTTACAGAGTCTTTCATCCAAATATTTATTTGAGCAGGATAAGACCAAACAGAACATTCATCTGAAAAAATCACATTGTCCCATGACCAATTGTTTTTGGTGTTCGTGGCACCAGTTCAAGTGCATCTGTTTGTGAGTCTCTGTGAGAAATGGTGACGAAATTACCCGCTTTTTTGTGTAATTCATCCTGTTAGCTCCCGGTTGACAGTAGCATTAGATACTCTGGTTTTTCCCAAACTCGATCATGCGCTGCCGTATGTTTTCTACACTCTTCATTGGCCCAGCCCGGACGAGGTGGGCGAGGCGCCGATGGTCCTTTGTGTCCAAAATTCTTGGCCGCCCACTCCGGCCATTGCGCGGGATTCCATTACCTGCTTTTAATTTACTCTCAACTCTGTAGACAGTCCGTTCAGGAATGTTCAAGGTTTTGGAAATGTTGGTACATGTTTGATTTCCTTCATTCCAAAGCTGTGAAATTAACATACACTTTGACTTTGTATCCATTTTCTGCCACTAGCATTAGAAATTGTCGTCTGCTCTATTATCAGGGGACTTTACTCTACGCTATTTTTTTTTTACTTTTGGTAGTGTTTGCTCACTTAAGTGGAGTGCAAATTTGGGGCAGAACATGCATATTTAATTAGATTTCAGCATATTTAGCTGAGCAATATGACTGCCATTTTTTTTGCAAAGTACTGTATATATAGAGCCATTACTTATAAGAGGGCATTCGTTAGATTACTCCAACTGGGGCCTTGAACAGACCAGAATCATTGCATAACCTCTTCATAAAAGGCGACGGACCAGATAATAAGTTATCAAATTTGCTCAGCCCTTAAGCAGCGTTTGTTCTTGACTTCTGGGAATATCTTGTGAACTCTCCCCTAAGGTAGAAGCGCCATTCATCTATCTATCTACATCTTTGCCAAGAGTAATCTTGCGCGAAGATAGATACCTTGGACGACCTACTTTTAGATACGCTTGCATTGTGACCATTAGTGGACCACTTCTGCAAATCAATGGGAGGCAATCCCGTGACAATGAATGTAACTTTTTGGCAGTTGTTTTTTGTTGTTCTCTATGTTTCAGGGTCATACAATAGGACTGACTTGACATTTGAATTGAAAATTCTGAGACAACTAGCAAAAACCCGTCAAAATTGACAGGTTTTTATTTGCAGCCATCTTATCATTTTGATCCATAATAATAAGTATGCAGTACTTTAGATTAAAATTTTGTCTTGAAGAAACAATCAACTACTTACATTTTAAGGTTATTTTTAAGAAAATAATGAGTTAAATCCGTTTCCAGAATGAAACTGGACAGAAGAGTATCTTGACTGTCTGTTGATTTAATCTGCATCTCCGTACCTTCCTGTCTCCAGTTCATGTATTGTTTATCAGTTGTGTTGTTGGCTTCATTCCATAATCAGACTGTTGATGCACACTTTTCTATTTTCGGGAGAGTAAATAAAGGGAAACAATACAATTATTGTCTAACTTTCAACCACAGTTGCACCCCCTTAGCTGTGGTTGAAAGTTAATGTACTCTCTCGAAAATAGAAAAGTGCGCAAATGACGGTGTGTGTTACCGCCTTATTTACCATTGTTGCCACTGTTTTGTTGTGGTATTCTCTGCTACTTTTTGGGTGCCGGTTTCTTTCAATGTCATTAATGTTTCCGTCTCTTGTTAACGGGTCTTCTGGTAGCTTATCAAGTCAGGGCATGCGGCAACGTCGTATGACATTAAATTCCTGCTTGTTTGATTCATTATAGATGTTCTTTGTTTTCTGACCAATGTATTATTTGTGCTCTTGGTTTATCAATACCTCTCTATGTTTAGAGCTTATTGTGCCTTGTTGGTAAACACGAATGATGGGCAAAAATGGTCACCCTTCAACACAAATAATATAGGCTGACCCTCGAGCCTTATCATAAATAAAATCCTTTACAGAAATATCATTAACACGGGAGACTTCAAACTTGCGTCCGTCTGGGACCAAGGTTAACAGAATAAGGGTACTATTACAATGATGTCACGTGCTAGTTTATCAACGCTACACGTCATCCTAAAACTAAGCAGCTTATGCTCTTCGCTTTCAACACCGTGAAGCGCGCAAATATATTATACATTAATTACATTTAAAAACCCAAAATGTGCAACTTTTACCCGAGCTCACTACAATAGTGGCTAATATCATAAATCCTATCGTAACATTCCCCAGTCCGACGGGGTAAAAAAAATCTATTCTATAGATTATTTTTCTCATAGTTATTTGAAAAAAATTAAAAATTTAACAGATTATCGATCTACGTATCACGTAACATCGTCGAAGATTGTAGTCAAATTTAAGTTCATGTCAACAACTACAAAAAAAATGTCAAGTTAACAGATAGAAATGTCAACTGTCAGAGTGTCGATTAATCTATAGATAATTATGTCTCTGAATAAAATTCTATATTAATTAAGAAGAGTGTGAAATAGTAATCAAAATTATACTATAGACTAATAAACTATAATATTAACTAACTGTAGTGTGTGAAGTATGTTATAGAATGTAACTTTACCTAAGTGAAATAAAGTATGAATTAATAGCTAAGGAAGGAAAAAAATTGTAAGGAAAGTAAGGAAAAGTTAAGAAATAGTTAATAAAGTATGAAAAGAAAGTAATAGTAAATTAACAGATTAGAATAGAATAGATGTACGTAAGGAAAGAATATAGAAGTAACATATAACTAGCTTAATCTATCAATTAATAATATGGAATACCTATAAATATAAATATTATGTTAAAGTAAGTTCATACATGCATATAATAACAAACAATTAATTAGCTAACATAACTATACTATCTATTTGTGTGATACTGTATGTATATTAATTCTTTTCTCATTATTTTATTTAATCACAATTAATTCTAGAATTAAGTAATGTCAATTCTAAGGAATACGTTGTCCTTATTTCGTCACTTTCCATCCATACCACTTCATGTAGTCATGATTAATCCGCATTTCGACGAAAGTATATGAAAATATATCTGTAAGTCAATTTGTTCCTATTTTCACTTTGTACTTTGAATGCATAATATTTGAAGTCGCTTGAGTTACGTACGGACACTAACCAAAGTCCGTGCACATTTCAACAAAGTTGTCAATGTCAAGTGATTATTCGAATCGGAGTGTTACAACTTTGAACGTTTTTTTTTTTTTTTTTTTTTTTTAGAGTCCAACGAATACATTTTTAATGACAGCATAAAATCCAATTAGACAGTTCATCATCATTTAAATAATATATAATAAATCGTCACTTGAGTTTACCTCCTTAAGTCGTCATACGGTCAGGTTATTTACACGTGATTCCGTATATTGTTATTTTCACTATTTATGGAATAGTGGAGATACATAAAGGCAATACACTATAAAGGACTAGCCAAAGTGGGAAGAGTTTAGATCAGCCTTTCTAAATGTCGTAGATTTTCGATAGGAGAATTAAGACTAGGTTTGGTCCCTTCTGAATAGGTTTGAATAGGTGATAGACTCAGTGAGAGTTAGTGAAAGGTAATAGAATTTCCACACACGTGAGATGATAGATTTGATATAGTGGCTGTCTCTGAAAGCGAAAAGAATTCTTCTCTCTCTCACCTATCTTCTACAACAGTTGTTACAGCGTCAGACAGACTACACCAATATACAGATTACGTATATTTCTATCACTCACAGGCACGCACATACACGTGACGACCGGTAAACACACAGACGTGGGAAAACTATAACAATGATATATATATTATCTAGAACGAGCTGACCAAACACGATTATTAAGTTCAAGAGCAATTTTAATATCAGGAAAAATCGGCTCACAACATCAAAGAAAGTACATCAAGGAAAAATACATATACACATAGTCATAAAAATTCAAGGAAATGTTGCAAGGATGATAGCCCCGTTATAGTGTCAACTCTAGGTTTAGCCCGGCCCCGTTAAGAGAACAGATGATGGCGCCCGAGTCACAGATACATAGGGTTTTGAGTCTAAGAGTTTTCTTTGTTTTATCTCGTAATTATATGCACAGAGTTTGAAAAAAATCTGATTTAACCTAAGACAAAAACACAAGAACTCTAGCCTTAGCAACAAATTATGCAGATTGAAAAAAAAAATTAGGACAGCAACAGGGTGTCAAAGATATAATAGTGAAAATATCACTCAAACCAGCGTACACTCATTCATTCCGCCATGGCCTCTCATACATGTACTCACGACTTTGCTCGCTGCCTCTTGGAACACACTGATTTTAGATCTTCACACAGACTCAAAAAATGCAGTCTTCTGCCAAGAAGTCCCCAGTTCCAAAAGACGTATTTAACTCGGAGTCTCCGGGAACGACTACTTGGTTGTGCAAATTTGTTCAAATGTCTGATTAAGTCACCTAACAATTATTCCAGGCGCGGGAGTTAGCAGAGCACAGTGTCAATAGCGTAGGTTTCTAGAAATGATGAATGTCAGGTCGGTGCCTTCCCTCAGTATAGGATTCACTTTAGTCACACCACAGATTTGTCCACAAAAAATATATATATATATAGTCGGGAAATGTTAGTTAATACTTGAAGTATTTCGCGCCACCAGGCAGAAAGATTACGTAGAGTTTTTTTTTTTTCTAGAAGAAATTAAGATCTGGCTCCAAGGTCCAGTATTTATCATTACAGTCTTTGAAAACCCGTTATTGGGATACAGTATTTCTGGATAACTCGGGTTGCATATGCACTGTTAGTCCAGTGGTACTTAAGAAACCCACGTGGTTCAAAATAAGGACTGTCTATTTCTTCACAAGTATGGAAACTACTACTAGGTGCTGGTAAAGTTAGGGTCACCCCAAAACTTTCACTGTGTGGAGGAAAAATAACACATATAATATAATAAACAGAATCTGTACTGGTTATAACTTACATTTAAACTTGCAAGCAGAGAGCTTTGCTTATCATTTAAACTTCCCGTGACGTAAGTTATATTTAAAAATCAGCAATCCTCATGAATTAGGAACACGTGCGTATTCCGTCACCATTCATGAGGCTCGATTCTAGAGTTTATACGTTAGTTTAGAAAAATACACTCGACTGAGTATTAGCGGTTAAATTAAATTCATAAATAGCTACAATTGCCGTTATAAGCTAGAAATTTAATTCTATTCTGCTTTCCACTGAATGCTTCCCTAGAAAATATAATAGCCTACCACTTTATTTCTCTTCTGCGCTAAAGAAATAGATTAAAATGAATTAAGCGATTAAACACTTTAACACTCACAAAATCTATATATCTATCATATTAATTACCTCAACCACAGAATTACAGGTAGTCGCACAACTTAAGAATAAAAATGCTGAAAATATTTCTGGAAGTCTAGAAGTTCGACAAATTGCCGAAACAAACTGAGATACTTCGCTAACAGCTATTCTGTTTACGAGCAACCTATCTACTGTGAGTCTATGAGCGAGAATGAAATTAAAGTTTCAAACTTGGCCAATATCTTTAAAATCGGACACAGGATCCTAATCTTATTTCGCCAAGCGAAATAGTCTCCCCTGTCCGTATAACACCTTCGTCCGCTTATCGCGTGACGTAACAGCCATCAGTGGCCGAGGGCTTGCATGAGTTGCAAATCTCAGACCACCGTCTGCAGGGCGGAGTGGATTTTCACGCTAAGCCGGGTTTTTCCTGACGAAAAACCTCATGCGTTTACTGAAATGCAGACTCTCTGTCTACTTTCCATGTCCCTCGGGTGAATTTTCACGCCCCAGGCCAGAGACCCTCAGACGAATGTCTAGCGAATGCTGTAAATTCACGCCTATCGTCCGACCAGCGCGACTGACATGTACGCAATACCACCCAGGTGCGATTCTCAGTTACAGAGAAAGGAAAACAGGTAAAGTTTGCGAATTATATGAAAATAATATTCGCAAAACGAATGGATAAAAAATGTACAGGAAAAAGGAAATACAGAGATAATAAAAGAGAGAATTTCGGGTGAAAGAATAGGAAGAAGATGTAGGAAATTAAATGAATATAAACCCTACGTGACAGAGCCTCCCCCCTTTAAGATATGGAAGCACTCCATGTCTACGTTATGGAGTTTAATTTCCTATAACCGTAGCTTAGGGGTGTCTGTCTTCTTCCCTCTCCTCTTCCCCCTCCATCTCTGTCCAATTCCTACTCAAGTCCACTCCTCAAAGTTTCCTTCCCCTGGAATGTCTCATATGCGCGCTTGAAAGAGCGTCGCCGCTTCTGACATTTTTGAAAGATTTCCTGTGATAGCGGTGGAATATCCCTGCCACTATCGTCATCTTCGTCAGTTTTGGCGATCGTCAGGAGATGGTCGGAGGTTGGCACTGGTTTTTCCAAGTATCTCTTTAAGAGATTTAAATGGAATACCTTCTCCTTTCCTTCAATAGAGATCTGGTAGTTCGCCTTAGAAATCTTTTTCAGGACGGTAAACGGCCCTTGCCATCCGATCTTCAGTTGGTTGTTCTCGGTAGGGAGCAACACCAAAACTTTCTCTCCTGCTTCCAGTTCTCTCTCTTTCCGCGACTTTCCTGTATCGGTTAGCGTGCTTGGTGCGTGCTCGCTTAAAGTTAGTCGTTGCTAGGTCCCACCCTAGTTTCAACCGTTCCTTTAAAAACCGACACATATTTACTGGCTGAGACAACTGTCTCATCAGCCTTCTCGTCTGTCAGAGACTGAAGTAAGGCTTCAAGCGGGCCCTTAATGGGTCTGCCGAATAAGAGTGTAGCTGGCGGAAATCCTGTGGAAGTATGAGGAGATTCTCTGTAGCCAAATAATGCTGCAGGAATACAGAGATCCCAATCTTCAGGTTTCACTTGTGCCAGCTTACTTAGCATCATGGTGAGGTTTCCATTAGCACGTTCCACGAGCCCATTTCCGGCCGGAGTATATGGCTTAGTGTGGATGTGCTGGGTCCTCAAGATCTTAACGATCTCATCCATCAACAGGTTTCGGTATGGAGATCCATTATCCGTCAACACTTGCTGAGGGAATCCCAACCGAGTGAAAATCTGCACGAGGGCTTCTGCGACATGCTTGGCATCTGCGCATGTTAGCGGGATAGCTTCTGCCCATAAAGTGCATGTATCGACTAAGGTCAGGATGAACCTGTTCCTTCTTTTAGTCCTTTCGAAAGGCCCTAAAATGTCGATCACAACCCGTTCGAATGGTGTTCCCATTATTGGCATTTCACCCATGTGGACTGGGGGGTGCCCGTTGCTTGGGTGGCACACGTTGGCACTGGGCACAGGATTTGACATATCTGATAATATCAGTATTTACTCCTGGCCACCAATAATGAGTGGTTATACGTTGGTTTGTGGCGTTCTGTCCCATATGTCCGCTAAAGGGAAGAGAGTGCCCCATTTCTAGGATTTGGCTTCTGTACTGTTTCGGTACTAGGAGCTGGTTGTAACCTTGGTCAGGCTTGCCCGTTCTCCGATAAAGTACGCCATCCTCAGAAAAAAAATGTCCCCGTGCTGTTTTGGTTCCTTCGCCATGGGCAGTTTCCTAAAGCAGGGTGCCAAGGTAGGGTCCTTGTATTGCGCTTCTTTAAGTTCCATAGGTAACAAATTTGGCGCAGGCTCCCGTTCCTTCTTGGTTTGCCCTCTTATAGTTACTGCTGCCACAATCGGCTCTTCCGGTTTCCCAATACACACGTATCTCCCGCCAAGTATGACTGGGTAGATGGGATCATCCATAACAGCTGCTTTGATCACACCTCTGACAAAGTCAGAGTGTATCTCCACCAATGCGATGGGAAGCGCTGTAGGTGCATCACTCTTACGAACTCCACAAAGTTTGACGGTCTCTCCTGTCTCTTGACCGGGTTTAACCAGCTTTCTGGCAACAATGCAATCATAAGAAAGCCCCGTGTCAAATAAGCAAGAAGTTTGAGAACCGTTCAAAGTAACAGTACCTCGCGTTGAGGGTCTATCCCCAACAGGTTGGGAATCACTGTCAATAATTCCGCCTTGCGAGACTGTCAATAAGCATCCGATGCGTTTCGGCTCGGTGTGCTCGGTCTGATCATATGGCCCGTGCTCAGGGGTTCTCCCTTTGCCACCTTGTCCTTTCTGGCTGCGCTGCCATGTAGGGCGGTCGGGTTGATCAGACTGTTTGGGGTGGTTGGGGTACTTGTTCTTGTAGAACTTGGATTTTTCAGGAGGGGGGTTTTGAGGTCCAGTTTCTCTGTGGTTGTTTTGGTTAGAAGCCTGAGAAGATTGCTCTAGGTTATGTTTTCGAAAATGCTCCTCTGTCGGTTTCCGCTTTGTGGCCGGTAGTTCAGCCAGCGCATTGTGATAACGCTCAGACTTTTCCAAAATGTCTTCAAGTTTTTCTGCCCCCTGCTCAGCGAGAAATCTCCGGGTATCAGCAGACAAAGTGTTCTTTATTTGTTCAGTTAGAACAAGTTCCTCAAGACCTTCATAGGTAGAGGGGAGCTGCGAAAGCTCAAGGCACTTTGTTAGATATCCCTTAAGACGAGATGAGAACTGGTGAAAAGTTTCAGAATTCTCTTTCCGGCTGTTGCGAAACAGTTGCAAAAACTTGCGAGCGTTCATTTCAAAGCGCTCCAGTAACGCTTTCTTCAACACATCGTAGTCGTCTTGTTGGCTACTTTCCAGCTTAGAATAAACATCATAAGCAGAACCTTTTAGGGCCTGGGAAAGTTTCATATTCCAACGCGACCTCTCTAACCCGTACAGAGTTGCAATTTTCTCAAATTTTTCTAACCATGTGTCAATCTCTCATTTGGACAAGGAAAAGATTCAAGAGTGAAAGACATAGCATTTAGTTGAAGAGATTGAGTGTTAGCAGGGTCAGTTAAGGAAGAATGAGGAGAAGACTCTCCATTGCTGGAGGTAGAGGCAGCCCCACGCCTTTGGAATTCCAGAGTTTTAAGAGCTAACTCATGCTGTCTCTCTTCTCTCTCCTTCTCATGCTGTCTCTCCTTCTCTCTTTCCTCATGCTGTCTCTCCTTCTCTCGTTCCTCATGCTGTCTCTCCTTCTCTCGTTCGTTCGCCCTGCGAATTTCCATTTCCTCGTCCATCTTCTTCTGCTGTAAAAGACGGTCTTCCCTTTCCCTCTCTCTAGCTTCTGCTTCTTTCCTCTTGAGTTCTTCTTTTTCCTCTTTAGCTTCAGCTGCTTTCCTCTCCGCATCATATCTCTCAAGTTCGTCTCTGACAAAAGCTTTCGCTTCCTCTCCTTCCAGTCCCTCCTCTCTCGCTTCGTCCCTGAGGAGTTGTCTAAGCTTTGCCCTCTCGGCCATATTATGTCAGTGACTGAGACTGTTGGAGAAACGAAAAAATAGGAAAAAGAATAACCTGGTTCCTACCACTTACGAGAAAAAAAAATTACCAAAAAAAATCAAAAGATGATATATTTAACCCTGGGATACCTCCTCCAAAATAAAATCTAACTATCGCTGCTATTAATCGGCAATAAAGCACTCAATGCAAAACACGACTACGCCAAATAAATGGTAGTTAAGATTACAACTGAAAAATAAGTTGCTACAGTGGAAAAGCAAAAGAATATTGCAAAAATTAAAGAGAAAAATAATCCCTTAATTTTTAAAAATCCACTATAAGTTCGCCCCTGAAGTCAGATCGGGTAAGGGAGGGAATTAATCTGGACAAAAAGTCCGAAACACACTCCTTAACTTAGTTCAAAACGCCGTTCTGCCTCAGTACCCAGTGAATGTTATACACTCACCACTTTACCAGCATTTAGTATTACAATCAGCAGTTAACATATATCCCGACAAAATCAACCTGTAACCAAAATGTATATTATTCAAAGATGCTGTGGAAAAAAAAAACTTATTAGTTTGTGTGGTCAGCACGCCCGTAAACAGATCGCTAGTCTAGGGGGTAATATTTTTTTAAAAGATACACAGTCACAAGACATCACACTCTTACTCTATATCAGAATACAGAATCTTAAGTTCAAAATCCAGATAGACGAGTCCACATTTGTCGTACTCGTCTTCCTATTCTAAGTTCAAAAATCCTACGGACGAGAACCCATTTGTCGTAGATTTTCGATAGGAGAATTAAGACTAGGTTTGGTCCCTTCTGAATAGGTTTGAATAGGTGATAGACTCAGTGAGAGTTAGTGAAAGGTAATAGAATTTCCACACACGTGAGATGATAGATTTTGATATAGTGGCTGTCTCTGAAAGCGAAAAGAATTCTTTTCTCTCTCACCTATCTTCTACAACAGTTGTTACAGCGTCAGACAGACTACACCAATATACATATTACGTATATTTCTATCACTCACAGGCACGCACATACACGTGACGACAGGTAAACACACAGACGTGGGAAAACTATAACAATGATATATATATATTATCTAGAACGAGCTGACCAAACACGATTATTAAGTTCAAGAGCGATTTTAATATCAGGAAAAAATCGGCTCACAACATCAAAGAAAGTACATCAAGGAAAATACATATACACATAGTCATAAAAATTCAAGGAAATGTTGCAAGGATGATAGCCCCGTTATAGTGTTAACTCTAGGTTTAGCCCGGCCCCGTTAAGAAAACAGATTATGGCGCCCGAGTCACAGATACATAGGGTTTGAGTCTAAAAGTTTTTCTTTGTTTTATCTCGTAATTATATGCACAGAGTTTGAAAAAAATCTGATTTAACCTAAGACAAAAAAACACAAGAACTCTAGCCTTAGCAACAAATTATGCAGATTGAAAAAAAAAAAAATTAGGACAGCAACAGGGTGTCAAAGATATAATAGTGAAAAATATCACTCAAACCAGCGTACACTCATTCATTCCGCCATGGCCTCTCATACATGTACTCACGACTTTGCTCGCTGCCTCTTGGAACACACTGATTTTAGATCTTCACACAGACTCAAAAAATGCAGTCTTCTGCCAAGAAGTCCCCAGTTCCAAAAGACGTATTTAACTCGGAGTCTCCGGGAACGACTACTTGGGTGTGCAAATTTGTTCAAATGTCTGATTAAGTCACCTAACAATTATTCCAGGCGCGGGAGTTAGCAGAGCACAGTGTCAATAGCGTAGGTTTCTAGAAATGATGAATGTCAGGTCGGTGCCTTCCCTCAGTATAGGATTCACTTTAGTCACACCACAGATTTGTCCACAAAAAAATATATATATATATATAGTCGGGAAATGTTAGTTAATACTTGAAGTATTTCGCGCCACCAGGCAAATTACGTAGAGTTTCTAGAAGAAATTAAGATCTGGCTCCAAGGTCCAGTATTTATCATTACAGTCTTTGAAAACCCGTTATTGGGATATAGTATTTCTGGATAACTCGGGTTGCATATGCACTGTTAGACCAGTGGTACTTAAGAAACCCACGTGGTTCAAAATAAGGACTGTCTATTTCTTCACAAGTATGGAAACTACTACTAGGTGCTGGTAAAGTTAGGGTCACCCCAAAACTTTCACTGTGTGGAGGAAAAATAACACATATAATATAATAAACAGAATCTGTACTGGTTATAACTTACATTTAAACTTGCAAGCAGAGAGCTTTGCTTATCATTTAAACTTCCCGTGACGTAAGTTATATTTAAAAATCAGCAATCCTCATGAATTAGGAACACGTGCGTATTCCGTCACCATTCATGAGGCTCGATTCTAGAGTTTATACGTTAGTTTAGAAAAATACACTCGACTGAGTATTAGCGGTTAAATTAACTTCATAAATAGCTACAATTGCCGTTATAAGCTAGAAATTTTAATTTCCTTCTGCTTTCCACTGAATGCTTCCCTAGAAAATATAATAGCCTACCACTTTATTTCTCTTCTGCGCTAAAGAAATAGATTAAAATGAATTAAGCGATTAAACACTTTAACACTCACAAAATCTATATATCTATCATATTAATTACCTCAACCACAGAATTACAGGTAGTCGCACAACTTAAGAATAAAAATGCTGAAAATATTTCTGGAAGTCTAGAAGTTCGACAAATTGCCGAAACAAACTGAGATACTTCGCTAACAGCTATTCTGTTTACGAGCAACCTATCTACTGTGAGTCTATGAGCGAGAATGAAATTAAAGTTTCAAACTTGGCCAATATCTTTAAAATCGGACACAGGATCCTAATCTTATTTCGCCAAGCGAAATAGTCTCCCCTGTCCGTATAACACCTTCGTCCGCTTATCGCGTGACGTAACAGCCATCAGTGGCCGAGGGCTTGCATGAGTTGCAAATCTCAGACCACCGTCTGCAGTGCGGAGTGGATTTTCACGCTAAGCCGGGTTTTTCCTGACGAAAAACCTCATGCGTTTACTGAAATGCAGACTCTCTGTCTACTTTCCATGTCCCTCGGGTGAATTTTCACGCCCCAGGCCAGAGACCCTCAGACGAATGTCTAGCGAATGCTGTAAATTCACGCCTATCGTCCGACCAGCGCGACTGACATGTACGCAATACCACCCAGGTGCGATTCTCAGTTATAGAGAAAGGAAAACATGTAAAGTTTGCGAATTATATGAAAATAATATTCGAAAAACGAATGGATGAAAAATGTACAGGAAAAAGGAAATACAGAGATAATAAAAGAGAGAATTCGGGTGAAAGAATAGGAAGAAGATGTAGGAAATTAAATGAATATAAACCCTACGTGACACTAAACCATTTTTAATCCTGGAGGAACCCTTGAAATAACTGTCATGTCTCAGGGAACACCTGCATTAGAATCATTATATCTACAGCTCGTGGTATCTTCGCGTGATCAGTAAGTTGTAAATATAATAATCCAATAAAAATTGGCAATGCTCTTTTTAGTAGAGAGTGTTTGTTTCCTTGGATCTGTTTATTTGGCCAGCTTATTAAACTGGCTCTTTCTGTGTGGTTCCCCCTCCCACCAAATGATATCAACTGTAATGCAAGTTAGTAGTGTAGGTAGATAAATATTACACACACATAAAGGTATTTTTTCAGGCACTCGTGAATAATAAAGAAGTAGAAAACTAGACAACAGAAAAACAACAGACGTGAGTGGCTTACCGGGGAATCGAACTCATAACCTTCCGTGCGGCACCCCCGCAAAACATACCTATATGTGTGTGTAATATTTATTTACTGTTTACAGGCCTCGGATTTCCCTTCTTTATGTGTTTAAAACGTTTGTGTAGGTAGAAGAAACTTTAGTTGTTTCTTTTGTTTTAAATTCCCTACTTGATTTTTTTAACCTTGTCCGCGTAGGCCTAAAAAGTTTTATCACAAATACTCTACAAGATGTTAATGAAATATAGTATGTGCAAGTAGTGAAGACGGTACTTTTGCGCACTGCCATAAGGGGCTGTTAGGTCACTGCCCACCACTGTAGGCGTTAACATCGTCCGACGCGCAAAATAACAAATAAAAACACATTTTATTTTTATCAGTCACGATCTCCCGCGGAACCCCTAGTAACCTCTCACGGAACCCAAGGGTTCCATGGAACCCCAGCTGAGAAACCCTGGTTAACAGTTCACTCAAGCAACAACAAACAAAAAAACACACACACACACAAACACACTTACATTTGCCACACATGAATAAGTGAAAATGAGTAACATATTTATTAATCATGTACATCTTTTATTTTGAATGTTGAAAATCAAGATTTCACTCAAATGTTTGATTTTACTGGTAAATAACAAAAATGTATATATCACCATACCCATACATGAAAAGTTTAAAAATATCTGCACTCGGTCATTAACAGCATATGCAAAAATGGCTCTACAAATAAATATCGCGTAAATAACATACAAGAACAAAACAGACGAAGAAAGAAATGATTTTACACTGAAAGAGCTATCTGATATGAGTACGTATTGAAGTCAATATATCTGAGTTAACTGCTTCGGTGCTTCTCGTTTGTTCTTTTTGTCAATTTCAATAATCAAATTGAAACGTATATGATACGAGTATAATAATTCTTCAGTCATAACAGACTATGGGAATGCATCCCTGAGGTAACCCTCAGCTGCATTTTTTTTTCGTGGTGTTCCTTTCCACGTTTTCTCCTCTCTTCTGCTTGCCATGAGAGCTTCTTTTCGTCCAATCTAAGGTGGCGCCGTAGAGAGCATCGCCACTTGGTGCGATCGGCAGCTTCATCCTGCCAGGTTGCTGGATTTACGTCCAGTGCTTTCTTGTCTCTCCTGCACACATCTTTGAACCTCCACTCCAGTCGCCCAACTGTTCTTTTCACATGCTATGAATAATGTCCATATTCTTCTACTCCAGCCATTGAAGAGCGATAACCACGGCAACTAAATCAACAATCGTAGCTGTATGACGTTTACCAAACTAATGTAAAAATTAGGATCCAACGTCTGACCGTGGTATAAGCGAGCCCGCGTTATATAGAGCCGTATTATATTGGCTATATTATATATATATATATATATATATATAGATATATATATATATATATATATATATATATATATATATATATATATATATATATATATATATATATCTTCTTCTTCGATCCTTAACCACCGACCGTCAAAGCAGTCAGTGGCCATCACGCCTAGTGGCGTCTTGTAGGGCAACAACAAATTGATTCCACTTTGCACGGTCGGTGGCCATCCTTCGTACAGTGCCCCAACTCTGGTTCATGTCAGTGGCTTCCTTTCGGCTTTCACCACTGACAGTCATGCGAGCCACAGACTCCGAATGTCCATCCCGCAGCAAAGTTTGTTCATTTGATGTTGTTTCCGTAACTTCATTATTTTTTTTACATAGACAGGGGTGTCAGCCCTATGCTAAAACCCCCAACCTGGAGGTCCAGGGTACCAGCTTTTGTCTGACCCCTACCCACACAGACCAGTCCAGCTTGGTTGAACCTACCAGGAGTAAAACTCCCACTGGCATAGCTCTGGGGATTGTCAGGGTACGCAAGCTGCCATACCGCTACAAGGTATAGGTACCATTGATGGCAGATATATATATATATATATATATATATATATATATATATATATATATATATATATATATATATATATATATATATATATATATATATATATATATATATATATATATATATATATATATATACAGTGATTTCTAAATACAATATCTAAATTAATATGTAACAGTATATTGCATAAAGGCAAAGATAAGAAAGTACAAAAGAATTTTCTGCTAGAACGGTTGGTGTCGCCTAAGCCTTCAGATTATTATTTGCTAACGAATAGCCGAACAAAACGGTACCCAATTTGTCAAATTCGTCCTTGACATAAACACCCACTTTTCCTAGGTCTAAGAAAATATTTGCCTAAAACGCATTGTGGAACGAGGAGGGGCAAGGATAGATGAAATGCTAATTCGTTTCGCATTGATTTTAAACTAAAAGCCAACTGTAGCACAGTGGCAAGCCTTGCCTTAGGGGTTTCCCCAAATACAATGAAAAAGTTAGAATTGTGGACACTACGGTCATGTAAACATGTTTAGCTCTTATTGTGAATGACCTAAGCTCTCGTATTCAGCTTGATATTACATGGAAAAAGAGTGAACGAGAGGTAGTTTAAAAATAAACAACTAACATAGAAAAAAAGATAGAATTTTGAACAAAACCACATAGCTCCTTAAAAATCGTAGATTCGTGTACTTGAAGACTTGCTGACCAAGAATATGTTATTAGTTATCTAAATAGTCCCTTAACTAATCAAATAATGATAAAACAATACATAGAGATCAGAGATACTGTCAGGTCAAGTCATATCTGCTTAGATTGGATCGCATATTTTTGGGGGGAAAAAGTAGGTGACAGATAGGCTAGGATAGTACAGTGAATCCGATTGGGTGGCATTTGAAGTGAGACGAAATATTATTGGCTGACCTTTGAATAAACATAAATAGCCTAGTAACGTAGGAAAGGTTTGAATGATATTTTTTGAAAAGACTGTTTACACTGTAAAATTAAGAGTGATTGGCCAACTGAATCGATATTGACAGAATAAGCGTTAGGGAGACGCCATTACTAGAAAGATTTTCACCAGCGATAGATGAGATCAGGCTGTGCTTTCAAATACAATTTCTGGGCAGCCTGGACAACAAAACAGATCGAAACTGTGTCAGTCATCGTCTCTTTGTATTTCATTGAAACAAATTGTGGTAAGATTGACATTTATTAACCTGTATTTTATATAAAAATTGAATGTGAAATAATAATATATGTCTGTACATGAGTGGGTCTATAGCGACCATGAGGCAAAGCCTAAAGATTGATCCACCACGTGATAGACTGTCAGAGAGGTGTAAAACTACAAGAATATGTATGATTGTCATAAAGGAGCATAACACCTATCCTATTATATGGAAGAGATTACAGCTGGAATTGCAGTGGCGTTGTAACTAGTAGGGAAAGGAATACTGGTGTACATTGTCACATCAAAAGAAAATGGTGGCATAGGTTTTGTATAAGGATATGACCCCTTTTTGTTTGTTTTTGTAATGTGTACCTGTCCTAGAATGTGGACTATTAGTGTATGCTAGATATTACGAAGGATGCATACCTTCACATTTCAGAGGTCCTGGGTACTGACGTTAATGTGGTACCAAACGCTTGAAAACTGATTGATTCAGGACTCTGCCTGTGTACTGCGAGCCCATGCTAGTGGCCATTGTCTATCAAACAGGGAACAGATTGTCAAGCGAGCAGAGGAAAGGTTCAACCTATATTCTACTGCCAAGATAAGTTCTCGTTCGGCACCTGAGAGCTCAACTACCAGAATTAAAGAAGAAATATAAAAAGTGACCGTGAATAAACTGGGACAAATATTTAATAGTTCCACAAGTGAAAAATAGAAACAAACATTACAGGAAGGGTATGATTTAAACAACAACCTAGTGGTACTACCAGTATTACCTTAAAGTAGGAGAACACTACAGACGTATATTAGAAAAATATTTTATGTATGGACAGAGGATCTATTGTGCTATTTGACTGATGTAAATAATTATTTTGATTTCACTTTTAAATTGTCAGTCCTGATTCAAAATAAATTAGAATCAGTATAATAAAATTGTAAAAATCATATTTACACAAATTCCAACCACGGTCTTAAATAAGATAGCCTTTTAAAGTGTCGTTTGTATGTTATTGTGGTAGTACTGTGGGCAGTTGTGACTAATAAACTATTTGTTTGTATGTTTGTTGATTTTGTACATTACACTCTACATTCATAACCCTAGACACTACATGAAGTCAATTAATATAATAATATAAATACATTTTGAATGAGATAAAAAGGGTGGTAGCGGAAAGGTACCCTGAAAAGTTCACAATACTATTGGGTAAATTCAGGGACCTTCATAGCTAATCTCATGTAAATCAAATATAATAATACCTACAACAATTCATAACATCAAATCCACCACATATTGGGGTCTCGCTTCCCGGGATTGAATTTCTCATAACACCCGCTATATTGGGTAGTTTGCTTCTGGGATTTTAAATTCTTAAAATATTATCAATTATATTAGGAATCTCAGATAGTATAAAACTAAAAGCATTCCTTTTGGAGAAATTAAATAGTAGTTGAGCTATCAGTACCTGTGGTTGTTCTTGGTTATCATTAGAAATTATTAGCCATAATTAGAGATTTGTTTAGTTAGAAATTTTAAAGGTTACATAGTACAAATGGCTGATCTGGCAAAGTTTCGATCTGCTGCTGTGCAGACTGCGAAAGAAATGAACATGGAGGGTCAAGCTTTGATCCAATATGTAACTTCAGAATGCGACAAGTATATTGAAAGGGAGGATAGGAAGATAGCTGAAGAGAAGAGGTTACAAATTGAGGCTGACAAAGAAATTAAGAGGTTGCAGATTGAGGCAGATAGGGAGGCAGAGATAAAAAGGCTCCAATTAGAAGAAAAAAAGGCTGAAAGAGAAGCAGAAGAAAAGAGATTAGCTGCAGAAAGAGAAGAAAAGAGATTAGCTGCAGAAAGAGAAGAAAAGAGATTGGCTGTAGAAAGAGAAGAAAAAAATGCAGAGAGGGAAGCAGAAGATAGAAAATTGCAGAGGGAGCATGAGCTTCGACTAAGGGAGTTAGAATTTCAAGGCCATGCTCCTGAAAATGGTGTCAGCCCCTTTGCCTCAGATGCCACTGCCAGTCAGGGAGCCTCAACCTCAGCTATGGGTTTTCATGTAGATCATTTTGTTGAGAAAGAAGATGACATCGAAGGGTATTTAAGTAGATTTGAGCTTTTAGCTACTACATATGGGTTAGAGAGAGAGAGGTGGAGCCTAAAGTTATCACAAGGGCTTAGAGGAACGGCTTATGAAGTTTTTGCCAAGATGAGCAGAGATGACCAAGACAATTATGATATGCTAAAGCAGGCTCTTTTATTAAGATACGAAAAGAACGGAGAATTTTATAGAAAAAAATTTAGGAATGCCAAACTACTTTC
Source organism: Oreohelix idahoensis (assembly GCA_024509875.1). NCBI lineage: Eukaryota > Metazoa > Mollusca > Gastropoda > Stylommatophora > Oreohelicidae > Oreohelix > Oreohelix idahoensis. The sequence continues at coordinate 83,053 of JAMPIV010022878.1, forward strand.
GGGTGAGACTTATCACCAGTTCTCTGCACGGTTAGAGACCTACTTGGAGAAATGGACTGCTCTGGGGAAAACCCAAGATCTTAAGGAGATGATCCTTATTGAGCAGCTAAGAGAGTCCATGGCTCCAGACCTGAGAAAGTTTCTCATGGAACAAGGTGCAGAGAGGCTGGGTGAGTTACTCAATGTCGCTGAGAGGTATCAGGCAGCCCAGGCAGAGGTAGTTGGTAATAAAAAGAAACAGGTAGACAATTTTAAGGCCCCTCAAAACTTTAATAAGTTTGACCATAGAGACCAGAACAAAGGTAAGCACCAGTTTGATAGGCCACGCAATGACTATAATAATAAAACCTCACAATTCAATGAAAGGAAATATGATGACAGAAAACCTTTTTATAAAGGTAGATCATATTGTAGTTGGTGTCGGATGGACAACCATAACACCGAAGTGTGTAAAAAGAGACCTGTGTACATGGCCACGCTTCAGACCAGATCACAGTCTAAACAGGAGGAAGATAATCTGATAAATACCCCTCCAGATGAGATGAGGAAGGCGCAGGCTGGGGATAAGACCCTCAAGCCTTGTTTTAAGAAATTGTCAAAATGTCATACACCTCCAGGCAAGGGAGACTTCTATATGAAGAACGAACTGATATATGGGAAGGCTGGAACTGGATCCAATTGTCAGGGACAGCTGGTACTTCCTAAAAGGTATAGGGCAGAGTTAATAAGGAGCTTACATGTTGGGAAAGATGGGGACCATGAGAAAATAGGTACCATCATCCAAAAGATTGCTCAAAATTATTATTGGCCCGAGGAAATGATTGACATTGAGAATTTTGTAGAAGCATGTGGCATATTGCATGAGGGAACACCCACAAGTGGGAAAATTGATCAGGACCTAGAAACGCCACGGGGCAAACTTAGGCCTGACAATGGAAAGAAAAATAAAATTAATAAAGTGGAAAAGTGGAATGGGAGCCCTTTTTCACAGACAGTCTTCACTTGGATGTTTTACAATGGCCACGATGCAACGAGTACAAAGAAATGTTTAACCCCAGGATAAACCGACAATCCCTCGGTCGGAATCATATGAACTGGGTGAAAATAAAAGAGAGAGAAGATCTCTCACAAGGAATTTAAAGTGGGGAGAAAACCCCAAGAGAAAAATTGGTAGTGGTCGATTTGTGAATGATGATTCTAGGAAGAAAAGTCCTCACTATAATGCTTCCAATGGAAGAGACCATACCGGTGCCTGGAAAAACAGGTCAAGAAATTTAAAAGTCCATATGTAGCATTGTTAAGGACCTGGACCGATGAAAAGGCAGAAGAAAATGTTACCTCATCATATCAATATGTGAACGAGCTGACCACTCGTCTTAAAACTGGCTGGAAACTTGCCAATGAAAATTTGAGACAAGCCAGAAAAAAAGCATGCTGCCTATTACAATAAGAAAGCAAAGGATCGAGAATTATCTGTGGGAGAGAAGGTGCTCCTCCTACTGGCCGGCAGCCAGAATAAATTGCAAATTGGATGGCAAGGTCCATATACAGTTCTAGAGAAGGTGTCTAGAACAAATTATAAGATAGATAAGAAAGGGAAAGAGAAAATCTATCATGTGAATCTCCTGAAGAAATATCTGGACAGAGAAAACCAGGAAGAGACACACCTACTGACCTTGTCTATTGCAATGGAGATGAAAAAAGGAACCACTCACTTCTCATGAATATCCTTTACATCCCTGTGAAACCGCTGCACAGGTAAAAATCAGCACACACTTAACGGAAAATCAGAGGGAGAGGGTTCAACAGGGTTCTGAATAAATCATACAGATGTGTTAAC